>JAADWR010000047.1:0-30389 GCA_023336345.1 Pythium inflatum | reverse complement strand
GCTCGTCTGAAGAAATAACTAAGCAGGATCCATAGCGTCTGCAACACGAACAGGTTGGTAAGTTTTCAGCTCGATCAAATAGGTTTTGTGGCCGCTGCGTAAGTTCAAAAAAATTTCGCCACCTTTTCAGATTTTTGACAGATCAGCGACGGCAGCACCGTTTTCAACGCAAATTTCACTAAAAAATAGTATGAAATTTCGTCTTCATCGTGCACCAATCAGATTCCACAGATTCGGTTTCAGACGAGTAATCGAGAATTTTGAAAAATCGCCGCCTTATATTCTTGGACAGAGGAAGTAGTAGTACTGAACATGCACTTATGGATGACTAAGAACTGTGCCAGCGATTGGAGACACGACCGCGACGGAGCGCGCAATGCCGCGTACTATGATGCTTGCTTAATTTCGTCTTGGCTCGGCTGCATGCACGACTGGAAGCGCGACTGTGAAACCATTGAAAACCAATGGCCAGCCGCAACACCCATACTGCACAGTGGAGAATCCACTGATGAGGCCCACGTCCACCCAAAGGCAAACGGTGCTCAGCCAAGCCGACGCGCCCGCAGAGGACAACGTCGATCATACACACATAACACAGACTACATCCCCGTCAGCGAGAAGATTGGATCTATCAGCGCGCGCCTGGGGCACGCTCCAACGATCAGTAGAGGACACCGCGGCGATAGCGCGTTGGTGCTGGAACGATGCGACTCTTCCAGTGTCATCATTGGGGAAAGCGCCGGAGAACAATCGATCGTCCATCTCACATACGCGCACACACACACACGCCACTCGTGCCCGTCCAACGAGACACGGACACGCGGCGCCATTACATTGTCGTCCACCGCGGCCTTCCAACTCCGAGTCTCGAACAAGAATGATGAACAGCGTTGTCGACGCGCCTTTGAGCTCCACCCATTTGCAACGAGCTCCCAACCTCCGTCATCGAATATCAACACTGCAACGAATATTCTATATCAAAGGTTCTGTGTCTTGCGTCACTCGAGCGGGGAAAGATCTGTGACGCGGCTTCGTCACCGCAAAATTCGAACCCATGGATATCTTCTCTTCGCCCTCGGCCAAAAGCTCCATTCGTCAATCCACCGACTTCTCCTCATCATCAATGGAAGCATTCTTCGGCTCCGGCATTGCCAGCGGCGCTACGAACGCCGGGCTCCCGTCGGCCGACGTCGAGCAGGTCAAAGTCGCGGTCCTCGCGGCCGGCTCCTACGGCATGGCCATGGCGACGATCGCCGCGCGCCGCGGCCACGATGTCGCGCTGTACGCGCGCGACGCTGCGACCGTGAACGCCATCAACACGACGCGCCGCAATCCCAAGGTCTTTTCCGAGTTCGAGCTCCATCCGCTCATCTCGGCGACAACGTCGGTCGCCGATGCGACGCGCGACGCCAAAATCGTGCTCGTTTGTCTCCCGGCGCAGCTCACACCGCCTTTCCTGGCCGAGCACAAAGACGCGATCCCGCCGGATGCACTCGTCGTCATCACGGGCAAAGGCTTGTACCTCAAGACCAAGCAGTTGCTCTCAGTTCCGATCCTCGAAGCCCTTGGGCGCGACCAGCCGCTGTGCTTTTTGTCGGGTCCGTCGTTTGCGCTCGAGCTCATGAACAACATGCCGTCGGCTGTTGTTGTCGCGTCCAAGTACTTGTACCACGCTGTGTACGTCCAGCGCGCGCTCTCAACCGTCGACTTTCGCATCTACAGCTCGCAAGACATCATTGGTGTGCAGCTCGGCGGTGCGTTGAAGAACCCGCTCGCGATTGGCGCTGGCATGGTTGAAGGCGCGGGCTATGGGATCAATACGCTCGCGGCCTACGTCACCCGCAGCTCGCTTGAGCTCCAGAAACTGTGCGTTGCCATGGGCGGTCAACCCATTACGATCTCGGGTCTTGCGGGTATTGGCGACTTGATGCTTACGGCCTTTGGCAGTCTCTCGCGTAACCGCACGTGTGGCATCCGCATTATCAAGGGCGAAAAAATCGAAGATATTCTGAGCGAGACGACGGTCGAAGGCGTGCCGACCGCCGAAGTTGCTGTGTACTTTGCCGAGACATGTGGCATTGATTTGCCGATCTTCCGCGCTGTGAACGCGATGCTCAAGGGCCAGATCAAGCGCGAAGACCTCCAAGCGCTGCTCATGAACCGACCGCTCAAGTCGGAGACGTAAGAACAATGGAAAGGCGGGATGCATTCTGCACATGTGAATGTCGGAGCAGACAGAGTCAACTTTATAATGTAGCGCGCCTTTTGTATGCTACTACTACTATGAGTTGCAAATTGCCTCGTTGAGCCGATGATACTTCTTCTCACTACGCACAAAGAGTTGGTCTTCCAGGCGTTGTGACAACCACTAGTACGTCCATCCACTGGAGTATCATGCGCGTACAGTAACCTCATGAATGCATTCCTCATCGGAACCAAACCAAAGAACTCGAACTAAAAACCTGTTTCATGTGCAGATTTCATTCATCTGCACAACTCTCAGCTATCCACACGCAACGACGCGCACCTAATTGATGACCAGTGTCTCGTCGTCGTCGTAGCCGAACTCCTTCTTGTACTGGTTGAACAGACGCTCGACTTCCTTAATGTACTCAGCCTGGATGGCCACGAGTTCTTCGTCGGTCGGGTGATCCTTTTGTTCGAGCGCAATCGGCTTGCCGTACACGACGCCAAACTTCTTGCCCTCAGGCGGCGCGAGCGGCATCCAGAGGAAACGGCCCCAGAACAAGATGAGCGGGATCTGGAGCGTCTTGCGGAAGAACGCAATGAGCTTCTTCGGCGGGTTCCACACATTGTAGAGGAACTTTTCGCCAAAGACAAAGACCGGGACGAGGTCCGCGCCGTTGCGCATCGCGAGCTTGATGAATCCCAATCGCTTCTTGAGCACGAGGATGTTTTCCTTCGAGTTCGGGTCCACGAGGAATATCTCAGGGACGCCGCCAGGGTACACGACAATGCTTTTGCCCGACTTGAGCACCTTTTCGGCCGTCGAGCGCGAGGCATCGACGCCACCGAGCCAGAGGCAGAGTTCACGGCCGAGCGGGACGTAAAACATGGTGGAGGCACCGAGCGCTGCAATGTAACAGAGTCAGTATTGACAGGGAGAGCATCCACAAGTGTACGAAGCGTACCGCGGTAGTTGAGCTTGGGGAAGAGCTTCTCCCAGTTGCTGCCGTACGTTGCAATGCGCGAGAGCACGATAATGCCGTGCGGGTGAAACCCGAAAATGTACTTTTTGCCACCGTCGAGCGCCGCTTCGCGAATGACCTTGAGCTTGAGTAGCTTGGCGGTCGAGTGCCAAATCGGCATGCGGCGGAACCAGTCCCACTGGCGGCCGTTCGCCTTCTTGTGCGAGCCGTCGAGGAAGGATGGCAGGTACACGACCACGAGCGCGACGATCACGAGCGCATAGCCGTGCTGCAGATACCAACACGCAAAAGTGAGACCTCTTGTTTCCATCCCCGAGAGCTCCTTGGGAAAGTACACACCTTGGCCATGTAGTAAAAGAGGAACAAGCATGCCGTGAACCAGAGGTTGTAGTGGATCGTCACAAAGATGAAAAAGTCGGTGATGGCGTTCTGGAGCCACGTTGGCAGCACGCTGTTGGCCCAAAACTCTTCGGCCGTGAGCTCCACGCCGCCGTCCTTGCGCTCGACCATGCACGGCGCGAGCGGCGTGGGCTCGGGCGTTGGCTCGGTTTTCGTTGGCGTGGGTTCCGCCATTTTGTTGGTCTGTTGGTGTTGGTCAGAGTGACTTGGCCAGCAGATCACGAAGTGGGTCCGGCTCGAGGCCGTCGCATAAGGGCGATGTCATCAGAGCCATTGCATGTGTGATGGACTGTTGACGAAGCCATGAGAATTTAGCGGCGCGTTGTGATTGGCTGAAATGGAATTGAGTTTGACACGGATCCACCATGTGGTCCAAATCAACATGTGAGACGCTATGTGGAACTCCCTGTTCTGCAGCAAGTTCAGTCGTTCAGACCATGCGATTGCCTCAAGCGTAAATTACGAGCGACCATCACTCTTACCGAACATTCTATCGGTGGTGATCGTGGCAGTCATCGCCTGGAATCTGTGAAAGTTACCGGATTATTTTGCACATTTGAGCGTGATTGGGCTCCTTCGACCTTTGTTGGCACGCACAACAAAGCCCCAACTTTTTGGTTTGGCTCGGTTTGGCGACGGACAGACTGACCAACAGAGTGCGCACTAGGGAGGCTACCGTAGTATCGCCGCCCCCGTCGTGCCAACAACAACTTTCCAACATTCGTCGTCGCCTTCTTCTTTGACCGACATCCCCACGTCAAAATGGAGGCAATTGGCCAACAGTTGCTCGATTTTTCCAAGCCGTTCGACGTCGATGCGCTCGAGCAAGTCGTCGCGTGCATGAACGACCCGCGCAGTCCGCACCAGCGCATCGCCAACGAAATCATGGTCGCGCTCCAGAACCACCAGGACGCGTGGACGCGCGCGTCCGACATTCTCGAGAAATCCAAGAGTCCGCTGACCAAGTTTTTCGGGCTCCAAGTGCTCGAAGACGCGATCAAGTACCGATGGAAAGTGCTCCCAAAGGACCAGCGCGAAGGCATTAAGGGGTACATTGTCGGCAAGCTCCTCCAGCTCTCGTCGGACGAAGCGACGATGCGTCGCGACCGCACGTTTATCCACAAGATGGATCTCGTGCTTGTCCAAGTGCTCAAGCACGAGTGGCCGCACAACTGGCCGACGTTTATCACCGACATTGTCAACTCGAGCAAGGTATGTGGGCGTTGAAGCGATTGAAAGGGCAATATGGGAACTAATGTCGGAGGTTGTAGACGTCGGAAGTGTTGTGTGTCAACAACATGACGATCCTCAAGCTCTTGAGCGAAGAAGTGTTTGATTTCTCCAAGGACCAGCTCACGGAGCAAAAGACGAACGCGTTGAAAGAGCGGCTCCACGTCGAGTTTTCCGAGATCTTCAAGCTCTGCCAGTTTGTACTCGCCAAGTCGACGCATGTGCCGCTGCTCACGGTCACGCTCCAGACGCTCTTGCGCTTTTTGAGCTGGATTCCGCTGGGCTTTATTTTCGAGACGGACCTCATTGAGACGCTCGTGACGAAGTTTCTCGCCGCGAGCGTGTTCCGGAACGACACACTGAGCTGCCTCAGCGAGATTGCGCAGCTCCGCGACGTGCCGCCGCAGTACGAACCGATTTACGCCCAGATGTACATGGGCGTGCTCAACGAAATTGGGAAGATCTTGGTCCCGGGCGCATCGTTTGCGCAGATTTACGACCACGACGACGTGTTCGTCCAGCGGTTGGCGATTTTCTTTACGAGCTTTTTCCGGAACCACTTTGGTGTCGTTGAGAACCAGATCAAGACGCCCGGCGACGAAGCGCACCAAGCCCTCCTTGCTGGTTTCACGTACCTCGTGGCGCTCGCCGAAGTTGAAGACGATCAAGTGTTCAAGATCTGCCTCGAGTACTACTCTGCCTTTACGAAGGAGCTCCACTTGTCGTCGCAAGGGCAAGTCCGCACCCTTGCGGGTTTCTCGAACTCTTCCCCTAGCAGCCGCCGCCACGACTTGATCTCGCCCGTCATGAACCGTGTGCGTAATGTCATGATCTGCAAGATGGTCAAGCCGTCGGAAGTTCTGATTGTCGAGGATGAGAACGGAGAGATTGTTCGCGAGACGACCAAGGATACAGAGGCCCTCTCCCAGTACAAGACGATGCACGAGACGCTTGTGTACCTGACGCATCTCAACTGCGACGACACTGAGACGATCATGCTTCAAAAGCTCACGGCGCAGGTCGAGGGCACTGAATGGTCGTGGAACAACCTCAACACGCTGTGCTGGGCGATCGGATCCATCTCTGGTGCCATGAGTGAAGAGAATGAGAAGCAATTCTTGGTGACGGTCATCAAGGATTTGTTGGGTTTGTGCGAATTGAAGCGTGGGAAGGACAACAAGGCCGTCGTCGCGTCGAACATCATGTATGTTGTCGGTCAATACCCGCGTTTCCTGCGAGCCCACTGGAAGTTCTTGCGGACGGTGGTGAATAAGCTCTTTGAGTTCATGCACGAACTCCACCCTGGTGTTCAGGATATGGCTTGTGATACGTTCCTCAAGATTGCTCAGAAGTGCCGCAAGAAGTTTGTGGTTACCCAAGTCGGTGAATCGCGGCCATTCGTGGAGGAACTTCTTGAGGGACTTCACCGCATCATGAGCGACTTGGAGACGCACCAAGTGCACACGTTTTACGAGGCAGTCGCGTCGATGCTTGCTGCTGAGCTCGATGCGGGTCGTAAGGAGGTTCTGCTCGGACGTTTGATGGAGTTGCCAAACGAGGCATGGAAGGCGATCATGGCACAAGCCGCTGCTGATATTAACTTCCTCTACAGCGGTCAGGGCATCAAGGAAATCATCAAGATCATCCGGACAAACGTGCGTGTGTGCAAAGCGATCACATCGACGAACGCGAAGGATGGCAGTGGCCAGGTTGCGCCGAGCGCCGCGAACGGCTTCAACTCGCAGATGGGCTACATTTTCCAGGATATGCTGAATGTCTACGCAGCGTACACACAGCGCATTGCGCAGTTCGTGGAACAAGGTGGTGAGATTGCGGTGAAGTCGTCCGAGGTTCGCGCGATGCGAGGTGCCAAGCGCGAGTCGTTGCGTCTGTTGGATGCGTTCGTCGTGTCTGCAACTGGCAACGATGCTTCGCGCCAGGTTGTTCTCCAGCACTTCATGCCGGCCATGCTCGAGACGATTCTCACCGACTACCAAAACTCGACCCCAGGCGCCAAGGAATCGGAAGTTTTGAGCCTGTTAGCGACGATCATCAACCGACTGAAGAAGTCGATCACGTCGTTTGTTCCTCGCATTCTGAACGCCGTGTTTGAGTGCACACTTCAGATGATTACGAAGAACTTTGAAGACTTCCCGGAGCACAGAATGAACTTCTTCGAGTTGCTGAAGGCGGTGAACGAGTACTGCTTCGAGTCGCTGTTCGCGTTGCCGCAGGAGTTGCAGAAGCTGGTGGTGGATTCCATCATCTGGGCGTTCAAGCACACTGAGCGAAATGTTGCCGAAACCGTACGTTGCAGCCGCACTCACGACCTTGTGCTTCATGTGGATACTAACGGTATTGTTTGCTGTTGATTAGGGCCTTGCAACGTTGTTCGCCTTGCTCCTGAACATCCAGAGCGACCCGCAGATCGCAGCAGGGTTTTACCGCTCGTTCTACCTCGTGTTGCTGCAAGATATCCTCGCGGTGCTTACGGATCGTCTCCACAAGCCTGGATTCAAGCTGCATGCCGCCATTCTTCGTCACATGTTCTCGGTTGTGGAGCAGAACCAAGTGAATGTACCGTTGTGGGAATCGCTCCCCAACCCTCCGACCATGCCAATGGGCCAGACGAACTCGGTACGCTTTGCTTGTGTTCGTCGTTCTAGTCAAACGTTGTCACTGACACCTCGTGTTTGTTCATTTACAGGCATTCCTCAAGGACTACGTCGCCAACCTGATTGGCACGTCGTTCCCGAACCTGTCGCGGACTCAGGTGGTTGAGTTTGTCGTTGGTTGCTTTGACGTCAACAAGGACTTGCCGACGTTCAAGAAGCACTTGCGTGACTTCCTCGTCAACGTCAAGGAGTTTGCCGGTGAAGACAACACGGACTTGTTCCTCGAAGAGAACCTTGCGCGCGCGCACCTCCAAGAACAGCAAGACATGGCGGCCAAGCTGGCAGTCCCTGGTCTCGTGAACCCGAACGAGTTGCCGGACGAAATGGCGGATCTGTAAAGCGCTCCTCGGACCGATACGTAGAGCGAAGCAAGAGACGAGCGGTTGTCCCCCTGGAGGTCACCAAGACGACATGCAGGCCACTGGTAGTAGCGACTAGCGGAGCGAAGACAACGTGTTGTGACGTGATGAGAAATAAACAGCAGACCCATCGACCAAATACACGACGGATCCTCCATCTGCACTTCGCATTGCATTTGTCAACTGTTCCAATATTAGTCTAGTTTCTGTGATAGACTAACAGAGACTAATCCTGATCGAATCGACACCAACAGCTCTTGATCGTCAAGCAAAGAGATCATGGTGCGTCGATCGCCGCGCGCTCTCTTCTACACACACTGACGCATTGCGCCTGTTCTTATCTAGTCTGTCACGCTACACACGACAGTCGGCGACATTAAGCTCGAGGTCTTTTGCGACACGGCGCCGAAGACCGCCGAGGTAACCCTCTTTCTCCCTCTGCGAATCGAATGAGGCGCTAACACCAGAGAATGCGGGTAGAACTTTCTCGCGCTGTGCGCGTGCGGCGCGTACGACGGCACCAAGTTCCATCGGTGCGTGTCCTTCATGACAGAGGGGGTTCTGGCGCAACTTTCTCACCGTCTTATTCGCAGTAATATGCGTGGGTTCATGGTTCAAGGCGGCGATCCGACGGGCACGGGCAAAGGCGGCGAGAGCATTTGGGGCGGGAGCATGGACGACGAGTTCCACCCGCAGAACCGCCACAACTGCCGCGGCATTGTGTCCATGGCCAACAACGGACCGAACACGAACCGCCAGCAGTTTTTCATCACGTACGCCAAGCAGCCGCACCTCAACAACGTCTACACGGTCTTTGCCAAGTATGTCTGGGGCGATAGTGCACCTATGGAAGATGGAGACTAACGATCTTGGTCTTATAGGGTTATTGACGGCATGGACGCGCTCGACGCAATGGAGAAAGCGCCGGTCGATGCCAAGAACCGACCGCTCAAAGACATTGTCATTGAGAGCGTGACGATTCACGCGAATCCGATTGCCGAGTAAACTCATGACGCTCTAAAACACAGTCGATTCGTGCGGCTTTGGTCGCTTCTTCGTCGTGCTGTCCTCAGGTTGAGTCGATGGATATCCAGACAGAACATCTTTCGTCCAACTGTTGGCGGAGCGTCGTGAGATCTCCGGAAGCCGACTCGGTGTTGGTCGGGAGCAAATGAACGAGCTTTTGGAACCACGGTACAATCGTCTCCAATGCCGCCGTGACCTCATTCGAGACGTCATCACGGAAACACCAGTCGAGATCCTCTAGGAACGTGACAATCACTTCGATCTGAAATCGCCTGCACAGTCAAACGTCAGCCCGACTCACTCGGCACTATGGGAAACACGTTTCACGTACCGCGCGTCGTCGACGGGCGCAAATCGACGCAGCGCATACTCAATCGACTCGAGCGCGTCGCTCAGCGTCGCGGCTGTTCCCATGATGCACGAGTGCACGAGCCACCGCCACGCGAGTCGCAGTCGTGTGAGCGTGCACGACGCAAACGACGATGAGCGATGCTGCTGCAGCCACGCGACGGCGTCTCGCCACGTCGCGTCGCCGCCCAGCCCGTTCGCGGTCTCGCGGATCGCGGCGTCGATCGCCGTTGTATCTATCGTGTCGTATGTGACGCTTTCGTGCCACGTCACAATCGTTGCAGCGTATTCCCAGTCCTTGGACAGTGGATCTCGGAGGAGCGTATCGATCGCACACTGGAGAATCTCGGGGCGTTCCACGAGACCGACAAACTCGCGCCACCGATTAGCGTGAGTGCTTTCCAGCAGATTCGTAGCGACTGTCTGGAGTACCCTGGCGCGTTGTGGCTTTGTCCAGTCCTGAATATTTTTCTCGAGCAGTACGCGTGGTACGTTTGCCAATATTCGCCGTCCATAAGCCTCCGACTTGCCGATCTCGGGATGGCGTACCAAACGGGACACGGCTGAGAGCAGCGACCTGCTGCGACGTGCTCTAAGCCACGGGCGCCGCGACGACCGAGTGGCCCATGACACCAACGCCACGTGCAAATGCGACGGAAAGAGAACGTGCTCTTCATCTCCGTCTCTCGGTACGCAGATCACCGTTTCAATTGAGCGGAAAGGCGCTTCATGGACCTCGACGAGCCACGCATCCAACTACCATGCCATCAGTAATTACCCTCCATTCGCCACCACGATGGCGTACCTGTTGTTTCCATAGTGACATATCACTCGCCCAGATTGCGACGCGCGTGTGAAGCGAGAGCTGCTCGAGCAGCCGTCGCTTGGATCCCACGATGCGCGCTCTCCACACTGGCCCAACCGCCACAACGCTCTGCGTCCCCACGACCTCTTCTATCCACTGGAGCAGCTGCGCGTCGTCGTGCATGTGCATCACGCTCGTCTCGAGCAAGTCTGAGAGCGACGCCGCGTCCATGGCGCTCGTGCCAACCGCCTGCCGCATCGCCGTCTCGGCCACCGCCAGCCGATCGCGAGTTGTGTGCGGGCGCAGCACAAACAGCTCACGCGCCATGGCGTCCAGTGCTCCTCCTTCTTCTCTCGATGCGCTTGTATCCAGTGGCGCTGGGTGCGTTAGACTGGCGAGCGTCTCGCTCGCCCAGTCGTGCGCATAGTCGAGCAAGCGCTGGTCGTCGCTGGTTATCGTCTCCTGGAAATTCCACTTGTTCTCCACCATCGCGATCACTGGTGTTCAAGATACAGAAAAATATACGTCAACGAAACATAAGCAATGCAAGTAGGTGCCAATGCGCGCTTACAGAGATCGACGAGCGCGCGCAGTTCGTTGGCGTCGCGTTCGATCTCGTCGTGTCGCGCATCGAGCGCCGAGGCAATGAGCGTCGGAAGCTATAATACGATAGACGTTAGGGTTCACGAGAGAAAGGACGCCATTGTGACGCACTTCGTGGCTGCGCAAGAGCGCAAGGTACGTCGGGAGGTCGCGGAGTTGCGGCGCGAGGTGGCGCCACGACTCGGCCAT
Source organism: Pythium inflatum (assembly GCA_023336345.1). Taxonomy (NCBI): domain Eukaryota; phylum Oomycota; class Peronosporomycetes; order Pythiales; family Pythiaceae; genus Pythium; species Pythium inflatum. The sequence continues at coordinate 19,585 of JAADWR010000047.1, read as the reverse complement.
GGCGATTGTTGCGGCGGGGGCTATGCAGTCTAGTGATTGGTTGAAATCCGCAAAAAGCCGGCATTCATTGGTTGAAATTCAATGACAGTTCAATGCTGGTGCAAACGGCATGCATGGCAGAATCGCTTAAGTATCTCTGGTGGCGTGAACATCTCTGTGTGTATGTGTCGGAGGAACTCTTCAGTGCATATGTGTGGGAGTGGGTAGACGGACAAATAGAACGCGGTCGGCAACGCGCTCTCACGTCATCAAACTGAACGCGCCGGGCGGGAGCACGAGCTTGGGCTTGGACTTGCGCGGCTTGTGCTGCGCATTGATCTTCTCCAGCAGCAAACGAAAGGCTTCGACTTCGCGGTCAACAGCATCAAACTCGAGTTCTTCTGGTGTGTCCTCGTTCGCCTCGTCGTCGCCGCCATCGTCGTCTTGGTTGTTCGACCCGCTCGAGTCGTCCTCGACTTGATTCGACCGTGCTTTCTTGTTGGTCCGCACGGGCGCCGATGCCGACCGCACTCGACGCGCTGCTGCGTTCTTCATGGGACTTGTCTCAGGCGTCGAGCCCGAGTCGTTCTGGTTGTCGGATCCGCGGCGCGTCGGGGCGCTCTTCGTGGCGCTCAACGGTGCCTGGTTGTTCCCGCCAACCGCTTTCGACCCTGGGGCTGTCGCTGCGTCCGCCTTCTTTTTCTTCTTCTTTTTGTCTTTCTTCTTCTTGTTTTTACTGGACGACGAGGGCGGAGGTTGTTGTTGCTGCTGCTTTTGGTTGTGGTCGCGCTGGAGTTCAGCAATCTCTTCGCGCAAGAGCTCGGCTTGGACAGCAAGCGAGTGCTGCAACGCCGCTTGGTACGCGCTCTCGAGCTGTTCATCACACACAGTTAAAAGATTAGACACGGATGCAGTATCATGTTTCCACTTGTTCACATACCTGCTCTCGAAACTTGATAGCCAGGACTTCGAGCAAGTACTCTTGTGCGAGCTGTGAGGTGTTGGCGCCTGGGCACTCGGCATCTTCGTCGTCGTCGTCATATCCGTTGAGCGCATCGTCGTACGATGGGCGCAGCGATGCCACGTAGCTGCTAAATTGCTCTCCACAGCGGATCAAATCCATGATAAACTCCGAGTGGTCCTCTCGAATAATAATATAGCGCTCCTCTTTCTGGATCAGCCGCAAGAGTTCGTCTTCTTGACGCTTTCCGACTTCGAGCGCCGCCAAGTACTCATCCGACAACAATCCATCGCTGCCTGGGAGATGCTGCGTGCCTGTGTGCCGCGCTGCTATCGGCCGTCGAAACTCGTCGCTTCCAAGCTCATAGTTGAACACGACTTCTTCGTCCTCGTCTATCAGCTCGTAGTCTTCGTCAAAGAGTTCATCTGCGAGATCCTGCTGATGGTGGCGACAGAGGTGGCCATTGTCGTCGCACTCGCCGTCCTCACACTCATCGTCATCCTCCTCATCCTCTTCGTCGTCCTCTTCATCGTCTTCGTCGTCGTCGTCATCATCGTCATCGTCATCGTCGAGAAACGGCGGAAACACACTAAACACGTCTTGGAGCGACCGACTGCCTGACCGCCGGCGTTCGAGGTCTTCCCACTCTGCAATGACATTGTCGTGGCACTCGCAGCACAGATTCTGCCGCACGAGGTACTGATCGAGCGCAGCCAAGTACACGTCACGGTGGATACGCAAGAGCGCGCGCTTGGCCACGGGCGGCAAGTCTTTCCAAAAGTTGATGAGTTCATCGCGCGTGTACCCGCGCAGTTTACTCAACACGCCCAATGTCCCGGGTGGCGGCGGCGTTGGGGCCACTGTAGATGTTGGTGCAGGCATCGATTTCGATCGGGTCGTGCCGTTCGATCTGCGCGCGGATTTGGGCGCGGATTTGGGCGCGAGCGGATCGCCGTGGGCGGCACTCGGACCAGCGTACCATGGTGAACTAGGAGCAAACGCAGGTTAGTTGCTTTGTAGAGCGAGGGACGATACGGATCGTACCGGTATTTTTTCGCGAGCATAAAGCCAGCAGCGCGACGAAGCATTTGGTGTCGACGCATGAGAAAGTCGCGCTCCTTCTCCGGGTCGCTATAGAGCGGCGGCATGGACTGGACGCGCTGGCCATGGGTCGTGGTCGAGCGGCTACTGCGACGGGTCATTTTCGGCTTCTCGAGCTCCAACCGCGGCAACTAGCACCTGTGGGGATAGCGCACAATCTCCTCTCTCAACAGCACGCGGAAACAGCAGCAGGTTCTCAAGTAACGCGACGCAACGGCGCGAAAACGACAACGATCGCGGTCGAGGTGCAATGTTGTTGGGGATGGTTTCTTTCCTCGGAATGGGGCACTTGTCGCGACGGATGACGACCCGGTAGTCATTTGCGCTCCATACCATGGCGACCGGGTAGTCATATTCCGTGGCCCTTTTCCGAAATATTACAAAACACCATCCAAGTTCATCAAAATTACACGCATAGCTGCTCATTTATTCACAAACTAGACGAAAAACTCTTCCATCACCGTGGAAACGGCTTCCCCATCACCACGTCTAGTCGCCCATGTCGAGTCTTGCGGCCGCGCGCGCCGACAATTATTACTATCCAAAGGCCTGGCGGCCCGAGCACGGCTCGCTCAATGCGTTCCACGGGTCCCATGCGCTCGGGAAGCGCGCGAAAGACCTCGCGACCGACGGCGTTTTGGTCGTGCGGTTTGAAATGCCGTTCAATGTCTGGTGTGCGCACTGTAAAGGCCACATTGGCCGCGGCGTGCGGTTCAATGCGCGCAAGAAAAAAGTCGGCATGTATTTCACGACCATTCGGTACGAGTTTCGGCTCAAGTGTGCGCAGTGCAGCGGCGAATTGGTGATTGAAACGGACCCGGAACATCGTGGGTACAAACTCGTGAGCGGCGTCGAGAAGCAAGCGACGCTGGCCGATGAAGAACAAGAACGAGACGAAGACCGCGGGGTTGAGAGACTAAACGATGCGAGCGTTGGTCTCCACGCGGCCGACGATCCGTTCTTTCGGCTCGAGCACGAGCGAGAGGACGTGGCGCGCGCGAAGAAACGCGCGCGCGGTCTCGAAGCCGTCGTCGAGCGCCAGGATCAGCAGTTCAAAGACGACTATGCGAGCAACGCAGCGCTCCGTGCGGGGTTTCGGCACCAAAAGAAGCATTTACAGGCCAATGCGCGACGGGCTGAGGCGCTGGGACTTGGGATTCCGCTGCTCGATGCGGCTGATGAAGATATCGTGCGGTCGAAAGCCACTGTGTTTCAAAGATCAAGTTACGCCGAGAAGAAGAGAAGGGTTGACGGACGGAGCAACACCAAGCGCAAAAATAGCTTTGAGTGTTTTGGGGATGACAAGGCGTCAAAACTCCATCAGCTGAAGAAAAAGAAACTCGAACAACAAAGCAGAGCACGAACCTCGACAGCAAAGCAACAACGTAGCGTGCCCGTCGATCGGGTGCATGCGCGGGCAAAGAAACTGCTCGCGCGGCGGTGAAAGAACAAGGACATTTATGTGTGATTAGCAATTTTGAGTTATTCATTGATCAAGGCAACGAGTTCCTGGAGGCCGCGCGCATTCGCTCTCTGGAGCTCGGCCAGGTCGTCCCACCCTTGATCCAGTCGATTGAGACGACGGACAAAGTTTAGCAAGCTCAGAATAATGGCAAACGCCAACCCACATTGCCAGTGCCCTGGAAAACGTTCGACACTGCGAAATAGAGCTGTCAACCCTTGCCACGCTACCACGATGAATTTCTTCGCCAGCATCACCAAGTGGTGGGCTGTCTCATTGGTCCGTAGCTGTTCCAGATGCTTGCTGAGCTCAACCACGATCGCGTCAAACGGCTGTGCCAATGCTTGCTCGTTTGAGAGCGAGAGTGTTGACTGAGAGGTCGTTGTTCCCAAGTCGGCAATACTGCTTCCCGTCGTACTGGGGACGACAAGGTCTTCTGGCTCTTCCGACTCGGTCTCACTGACGGCTGCTTCGGGTACCAAGTTCTTCTCGCCGCCACCAAGTTGCTTGAGAAGATCATTATCGCTGAAGTCGCCATCGTCAAACAATTGAATAGCCTGGAAAGACTGGGTATGTTGAGGTGCTTCCGTGAGCCGCTCGTTGTTGCTGGCGCATGCGACGGCAGCAAGATTCATGGCTTTGATGATGATCTTCAAGTACTCGCTCACCATCAATTCCATCGTCTTGACGCCAATCAGTGCCGTGTTCTCGAGGGTTATGGCAATGTCTCCACGCTGCACAGCTTCGTTCGCTTCGAGCGTCTGGACAAGTGCGCGTGCCTCCATCAAGTCTTCTTCCAACGCCTCTCGCCTTGGCGACTTGGAGACTTTGGACGGCGAGAACGACGGCGGAGAAATGGTCGCGGCTGAGGCCCCACTCCCAAAGACCCCGACGCTATTGACGCTCTTGCTTTTGAAGAGCAGCGGTTTCTTGGGGCTGCTGAGCTGCTTGGTCCACGACACGACGGCATTGCGAAGGCCAGCGGTGCCACTCGAGAGCATCGCTTCCATACCCGTGCTTCCCAACGACGCAGGCGGCTGGGACTCTTGGCGCTGTTGCTGCATCTGTTCTTGCTGGAGAAACTGCAGCAGTTTGGACTCCTTATCCTTGACTTTGTTACGCGCCACCTGCACTTGTTTCTGGAGCTCGTCGAGTGACTCGACCAGCTCTTTTCGGATCGTCTCTTGCTTTTGCTTGGAGAATCGGAGCGCCCGGCTGATCGGGTCTGCTAGATTCCCCGCGAATTGTCGATGGCTTTGCGTCAGATCCCAAAGCGACGTGGCCTCCTGTGTCGGTGCAGTGGACGCGCTGGACGACGGGCCAAAGACTGTCGTGATGTTGACCACGGCATGGGTTTTCTGGAGCGACTGTAATCGCTTCATCATGGCCTCTTCGATCGGGGCCATTTGTGAAAACAGTGTCAACATCCAGCCTGTCACGTCGATATGAAGACTGCACACTTCGAGCGCTTCGTCCGCCGTCAACGTTGCCGTCTCGATGCGTTGGCTCGTCGCCGAGAGCGTCAGCGACGTCAGTTTCTCGCCCACGTCGGTCAGCACTTGACTTGCGTGGCGCGTCATCGCGTCGAAACACCGCGTCAGCTGGCTGTGGATTATCGCGTTCTGCTGTTCGTCCGTCAAGTCGAGTTCCGCGAGCCGCTGGCGCACGACGTCTCGCACGCGGTCGCGCTGGGCTTTGGTCGCTTGCGCTTCGGCCGCATCCGACCCTTGGGTCGTTGTGATCTCGGGGTCTTGGTTATCGTCCGTTGGAGTCGTCTCAGCCTGACCCTTTGCACTCATGGCCTCGAGCGCCGCGTGGAGCTGTCGCTCGCTCTGCACCGCATTCTCAATCTCGCTGAGCAACTGCTTGGTCTGGTGCCGCTGCTGTTTCTCAAATGCTTCGATCGGCGCGACAATCGCGCTGTTGAGTTCATTTGCGAGCGCCGCGTGCGCCTCCGTCACAGCGCGCACCGTTGTCTCGAGCTCGTGCGCAACGCGCTCGGCGTCGGCGCGTTTTCCACCTGTCGCAGGCGCCGGCGCGACCGGGAGCTTGGCGTAGTCGCTCGCGTACTTGTCGTGCGCCTGCGCAAACTCGCGGAGCACGGCCGCTGTGCCGTGGAGCGCGTGGACTTGGGCCTTGACGCGGCGCTCGACGGCGTCGGTTAACGCAGCTTCTTTCGCCATGGACGATAAAGTTCTTAGACGGTCGCAACCTTTCCTGCGGATCGGATCGGGCCAGAGCGTCTGTACGATCGCAGGAAGCGACTGAATCTCTCACTATGGGACTACCTCAACAAGCGCCGTCCCATGAATAGAGCGACACGTCGCGACAATGCCAGTTCTCTAGAATAGAAGGAGTGAGGGTTTATGATTCATGACATTTTGCCCTAGCCAATACTACGCGGGCAAGACTGAGTCTGAGATACTTCGACGAATATGGAGCCAGCCAGAGATGCGATCCTTTGGCCTGCGCCATCACTACTACTTGGTCGCAAATGCCTGTTCAATGTGCGCGACAATCTCGTCGACGCCCGTGCCCGCGTTGATCTGCGCAAAGACCGTCGGGCCCGAGCCGCGCATTTTCTTGGCATCGCGGTCCATGACCGCCAAGTCGGCGCCAACAAACGGCGCCAAGTCAATCTTGTTGACGACCAAGAGGTCGGCCTGCGTAATGCCTGGGCCGCCTTTGCGCGGGACCTTGTCGCCGCCGGCCACGTCGATCACGTACACAATGTAGTCGGCGAGCTCGCGACTAAAGTTGGCCGCAAGGTTATCTGGCATCATTCGACAAGATGAGCTCATGCTGTCCTACATCCCATACCATGATGCCAACGTACCTCCGCCCGACTCGACCAACAAGAGCTCAGCGTCAAACTCGTCCGTGAGGTCTTCACATGCTTGGAGATTCGCCGAAATGTCTTCGCGGATCGCAGCGTGCGGACACCCGCCTGTCTCAATCGCACGGATCCGCTCTTCCGGGAGCGCTTCGTGGCGCACGAGAAACTCGCCGTCTTCGCGCGTAAAGATGTCGTTGGTCACAGCCGCGAGGCTGAGCTTGTGCTGAAGCGCGCGACAGAGCGCGAGCATGAGCGCCGTCTTGCCACTGCCCACCGGGCCGCCAATGCCGACCGTGAATGCGCGCGCGCGATAGTCGCGTCGCAATCCTAGCGGCGGCGCGCGGTCGTGAAAGTGGCCCGCGTGCTCCAAGTGCTCGTGCGTGTGGCCGTGTTCGCGCAGCTGCTTCTCTTCGTCGGGCGTCGGCGCGCGGCCCTTGAATTTCGTGAAGCGCTGAACGACGTCGTCGCCGTCAAAGACCGCAGCGCCGTGCGTGTGGTCGTGCCCGTGATCGTGATCATGGCTGTGGTCGTGGTCGTGGCCGTGGTCATGGTCATGACTGTGGCCATGGTCATGGTCGTGACTGTGACCATGGTCGTGGCTGTGGTGGTGGTCCATGCTGCACGAGGGAGCGAGAGGGAGAGAATGATCACGGAGAATGAACCCGGTGATGTGGAAGTGTGGATCTCCAGGTCCCATCTCAACAAAAGCATCCGTATGTCAGTGCATTGGTTTACTTGGGAGTATATGTACTGATATAGACCCAAATATTCTCAATGTTCTGTGGATTTCGGTGGTCTCTTGAACACGTTCTCGTCCTCGAAGCTCAGCCATTCGAGCATCTCGACAGTACTGTATTACGGCGACACAGCATCCATGGCTACGATAGGCAAAGCCCGCTTCGCGGCGCGAGTGCTTTGGTGTGAGCCAGGTCTGTTCGCCAAATCGCCTCGTTGAAGGCGCCGAACAGAACCGCGGCCAGGCGTTCGAGAAGAGACAGCCGCGCGAATCAGGACGATTGTGCAAACCCCGCGCTTCGTGTCAGCATCAGACCGTCCAACACGCCACACAAAAGCGCCACTGAAAGTGATCGCGACGATCGCTGTTGATCCAAATCGGTGGGTTGGATGGCCGCGCGGTTTCTTCGAAAAACGCGCATTGGCCCCACCACTCGTCTGTGAGCAACGCCTTGTAGCCATCCGCTTTGCAACATACCGTGTATTTCGTGCATTTTTCTGTTCTTACCCTGTTATGATACTCAAGTGCCGTATTACAACTGATCTTACTGTTTCGTCTGGAGGATTCTCCCGTCCTGATTTTACCAAAACACGGTACATCGTGTCTCTTTCTCCACCGTCCACCAGCCGCTCGACTGGCTGGCCGTGCTGCGCGCAAAGAAAATGGAACGCATCCCGCGTTCTCTGAATCTGAGTCACTCTTGTGCATTGACAGACGACTGCACTCGCCGATCATCGAAGTCGCCACCGCGCCCATGTCCGCCGCTGCGGGTGACGCTCCTGAGAGCGTGTCTAGTGACGCGGCGCCCGCGCGCGACTCGCTGTCGACCCCGCCAGCGCCCAAGCGCCGCGCGTTCTCTGTAACGGACCGCGGCCTCTACCGCGGCGCATCGTCGTCGGCGCTCGCCGCTCGTCGCGCTGTGACGAGCGCGTTTTCCAACGTCACGCGCTTTGTGCGGTCCGCCAGTAGCAGCGATGCGGATGTTGTCGACACTGCGCCGCGCCACGAGACCGGGGCCGGGACGGTCTCACTCATTGAAGACCCGACGCACGGCTCGCCTATCCCGGTCCGCGGTCGCGCGAACAGCAGTCCCGTCGCTGTCAACAGCGCGTGGAAAATCTCGAGCAAACTGCCCCAAGTCCCAGCGTCGCTCAAGGCCCTACGACGTCCGCGCCAGCTCAGTCTCCGTCGCAATAGCAGCAGCACGGCGCTCGTGCCGTGGACCGAAGGCCACGTGCAATATGTAACCGCGAGCCATGAGCACCACGGCGAAGACGCCGGTGCCATTTCGTCGTACTACCACATTGTCGCCGACGGGATTTCGGCGCCGTTTGCTGGACAGGCGCCCGAGACGGTCCCAGAACACCGTGTGTCATCGGCTGTGATTGCCCAGGCGCTCGTCAAGGCGGTCGAGAAAGCGCTCGAAGACCTCACGAACCGCAATAAAGAGCCGCTCGATCAACCGGCTTTTGAACAGGCCGTGAGCGACGCAATCCACGCGACCCGCGTCCAATGTGCACGCCACCGCGAGTCGCGCATTGCGACGACATTGTGCGTCGTGTACTTTGACCGCTGGCACTCGAAACTCTTGTGCTTTACGCTCGGCGACTCCAAGTGCATTGTGCTCCGCCGCGGCGACCTCGTCTTCGAGTCAACGTGTACAGTGCGCGAGTTTAATGTCCCGTGTGTTGTCAACCTCTCGCATCCGCTCGAGCCCAACGACTACCTCGTCGAGACGTTCGAATTGGTGCAAGGAGACGTCTGTCTCACGTTTTCCGACGGTGTCGCCGACAACGTGTACAAAGACGACATTCTCACGGCTGTTGAAGCGCTGGAGAATGGCGCGACGTCGCTCCAGCAAGTGTGTGATTCGCTCGTCGCACAGAGCGCCCCGGTGGCCCATGAACTGCCAGCTCCTACTGACCACTCTCTCCCGGTTCCGCAAGAGCCAGCGCCAGTTGCCCCAGCGCCACCGAGTGAAGAAGACGTGTGTCCCACCGAAGCGCTCCGCGAGCGCCTTGGTTCCGCGACGATGGAAGACGCTGCGGAAGCAACGCCATCGCCAGTTGCCGCACCGGCGCCTGTCCCTGAGAAACCACGGACGGAAGAGACCCACCAGCACAAAACGCCGAGCAAGCGGTTCTATCCGTTCGCGACTGCGGCCGCGTACGAGTACCGACGCCGTGTGCTGCGCCAAAAGGCCGTGGCACCCAAGGAGCTGCTTGTGGACAAGAACTTTCAGCGCCACATGCGCGACTCGGCATTGCTCTTGGATCTCCACGACGGCAAGAGCGTGATGGACCGCCAAGTGCTCGTCTCGAAGGCCAACCGCCGGCCACACTACTCGCTCGTGCAACTCCACCGCATGGCGCAGATCCGCGCGAAGAAGCCCGACGACGTCACGCTGCTGATCTCGCGCTTTGCGTAGGACGATCATTTGCATCTCAGATTTGAATGTACTAATATAGTATCCTGAATGTAGCCATGTTGGTCCGCGCCATTTGGTTTTGCCCAACAGCTTTGTGGCGCCAAACCTGGGTGTTGGAAACCGTTTCCAACAACAGAGTGATGGTCCTTGGCTCCAACACCCCAAGTTCCATCGTCATCGTTGCCCTTCGAGTTCAAGGCGTGCCCAAGTGATCGCGACCCATTTGTTGGTTGGATCGGTCGTGCCAACATTCCAACGTTGGCCATTGTTCCCAACAACTCTCAGCTTGAACATGGCTCGGGCATCTCGCACGCGATCGGCCGCTATTGAACGCGCGCCCGTGGCAGACAGTGGCTCGGATGGCGACGACGTTGACGCGGTTTGCGTTGTCTGTAACGTGGCAAACGCGCGTGTCACGGTGGCATGCGCCGCGTGTGCCACGTCGTACCACTTGACCTGCCACGCTCCAGCACTACGTCGCCGCCCGGCGAGCGACGCGACGTGGGAGTGCGCGACCTGTGTCAAAGCAAGTGCCACGGCTCAGCCCAATGGCAAGCAACCGAAGGCGCGGTCGACGGGGAAGAAGAAGCAAGAGGTGAAAGAAGAGGAAGCTGAAGTTTCGACTCCCAATAAGAAGCGGCGCCGTGGCAGTGGTGCATCAGTCGAAGAAGCCACAACTGTCATCCCGTCGAAGCGACGGACGCCAACAACCACGCCAACAAAACCTGTTGGGAAACCAACAACAACACCAGCGAAAGGAAAAGCGGTCTCGCGCGGGCTGCGAATACCTGTCAAAGTGCAAGAACAGGAACTCGCGATGAAGCGCACGAGCCGCGCGGCGCAGCGGGGGAAGAAACCGACGCCCGTGAAGCGGCTGATGGACGACGACGACGACATGTCGGTGGAGGACGACAACGACAACGACGACGACAGCGACTTCAATGCGTCGTCGTCGGAAGACGAAGAGGAAGAGGAGGAAGAAGAAGACGAAGCGAGTGACGACGATTTCGAGGCGCCGGTGAAGCTCCCGACGCGCAAGCCACTGGCGCCCAAGAAGGAAATGAAACCAACAAAACCAGCGCCACGGAAGCGACCGACAAAGAAGACGAACGATGAAAACGGCAATGGGAATGGTGAGGGTACTGGAGATGGGGAAGGTGGCCAGCAGAGCGCGTCGACTGACGAGAGTGAAGACGAAGTGTACACGGGTCCGTCGTACTTTATCGAGTATGCCCCGAATGCGCGCTCCAGCGTACGTATAATGGTGGTTGCTTCTGTCGGTTGGAAACGGTTGCTCACGGTGTGTGTGGTGGATTGTAGTGCAAGAGCTGTGACGAGAAGATCCTGCGCGACATCCTGCGCGTCGGTATCAAAGTCCGTCACTCGATGTTTGGCATCACAACGTACTTCAAGGTGCGTGAAAATTGGCTGCATGTCCACACTGGGCCGCTAACGGCTGACTCCCAATTTACAGCACGTTGGTTGTACGCAAATCTGCTTGTACGCGTCGACTGGCGATGGCAAGACCGACGTCGCTGATGTGAGCAGTACTGCATTCACCAAAGAATCGGAACCCATTCGGGGGCTCGTGGCGCTCAAGCCAAAGGATCGTGAAGCTGTGATCGCCCACATGCGCAAGAACGCCGAGCTTGCGTTGCTCGATGAACGTCGCGAGCTGTCTGAAGACCAGTACTCGCGCAAGACGCGGATGGTTGAGAAGGAGCCGTCGCCGTATCTCACTGCGACGCTTCTTCCGTACCAGCGAGAAGCGCTCGCGTGGATGACCGCGCAAGAACAAAGCGAGTACAAGGGCGGGATCTTGGCGGACGAGATGGGCATGGGCAAGACACTGCAAGCAATCTCTCTCATCCTCGAGAAACCGAGGGTCGACAACGAGCCGTTCACCGAATCCAAGGCGGCCGCGAAGCAGCCCAAGGGACGCTCTCAGAAAGTCGAGTTCAAAACCACGATTCGTGGAGGTACGCTCGTTGTCTGCCCGCTCGTTGCCGTCATGCAGTGGAAGAGCGAAATCGAGCGGTTTGTCGAGGCCAATCACTTGACCATTTACATTCATCACGGACCCAAGCGCCACGACCTGGTGGAGAAAATCGCAGCCTACGACATTGTGCTGACGACGTACTCGATCATTGAAAACGAAGTGCGCAAGACGTTGGGGTGGGAAAAAGTGCCGTGCAAGTACTGCAAAAAGAAGTATCTTCCCGACAAACTCATTCTCCACAACAAGTACTTTTGTGGGCCGAATGCCAAGAAGACGAAACTCCAAGACCGACAACAAACCAAGAAGAAGAAACGCGCCGCCGGGGATGAGAGCGAGAGCAGTGACGACGACCTAAAGAAACCAGTGAAAGGGAAGAAGCCGACGCGAAAGAAGAAGAAGAATGCGGTGGAAAGTGAAGAAGACGATGAGGGCGACGACGTGAACGACAGTCCTCAGCGAAAGCAGAAGGGCAAATCGCCGATGCACCAGATCCACTGGACTCGCATTGTTCTCGATGAGGCGCACTACATCAAAGATCGGCGTTGCAACACTGCCCGTGGTGTCTTCGAACTCAAGTCGGATTACAAGTGGTGCTTGACAGGTATGGGAGCATTCGTAGCTCCTGGTGGGCGTCACGATCGATCTGATGGTTCTATGTGTCAGGCACTCCTCTGCAGAATCGTATTGGCGAGCTCTTTTCGCTTGTGCGTTTCCTCCAGGTCAAGTTTTACGCGTATTACCACTGCAGTAAATGCGAGTGCCAGAAGCTCGATTTTGAGTGAGTGCTTTCCTGTCAAGGGAGAGTGTATTGGTGAGCTCACATACTTTTCTCTAGTTTTCCGGGAGGAAAATGTCAGCAGTGTGACCACATTGCGATGCATCACTTCTCATTCTTCAACAAGAAGATTGTCATTCCCATCCAAAGCTACGGCTACGTGGCCGAGGGGAAAGTCGCGATGCTCCGTCTTCAAAATGAGCTGCTCCAGCATGTACGTCCTATAACCCCTCTTTTCATATGCGCATGCGCTGACGTCTGATGGGTTTGCCGTAGATTCTGCTGCGTCGAACAAAGGAAGGACGAGCTGACGACATCTCCCTTCCACCAAAACTCATTCGTGTGCGACGGGACCGCTTGGACGAACGCGAAAACGACTTTTACCAAGCGATTTATACCCAGAGTCAAGCCCAGTTCAACACGTACGTCTCATCCGGCACGCTGCTCAACAATTATGCGCACATTTTCGATCTCCTTATCCGATTGAGACAAGCCGTGGACCACCCTTACTTGGTCATTTACTCGAAGTCGAATCCTGCAATTCAAGTGCCGGTGCTCAGCTCCGATGCCATGCCAACTGCCACGTTTGTGCGCCCCGTTGTCGAGCAGAAGCCCCTAGTGTCGGTCGTGGATGAGGACACCGAAGACTCGGACGCAGCTATGTGTGTGATTTGCCACGAAGATGTCGAAGACCCTGTCACGGCGGAGTGCGGACACGTCTTTTGCCGCGAGTGCGTCAAGGAGTTTATCGAATCTCTGCCTGCTGGAGCGGCGGCGACGTGTCCCGACTGCGACAAGCCGCTGACTGTGGACTTGGCACCGCCGAAACCCGCTGACGACGATGATGACGAGTTTGTCGATCCGCACAAGCCCGTGATCCATCGGGCGATCGTGGATCTCAAGCGCTACAACAAGCACAGCATCTTGCACCGCATCTCGGACATTGACTCGTTCCAAACGAGCACGAAGATCGAAGCGTTGATGCAAGAGCTCGAGCACATGAAGGCGCGGGACCCGTCTGGCAAGGCCATTATCTTCTCGCAGTTTGTCAACATGCTCGATATTATCCAGCATCGACTGACCATTGGCGGTATCAAGTGCGTCAAGCTCTCGGGCAATATGAGCATGGAGCTGCGCGACCGCACGATCCGCGCCTTCCGAGATGACAACACGGTGACGGCGTTCTTGATCAGTCTGAAAGCCGGTGGCGTGGCCCTGAACCTCACGATCGCCTCCCAGTACGTGTCATGTTGGTGCTGTTATCGCTGAGGTGTCATGCTAACGACGACTTATCTGTCTCCACAGTATATTCCTCATGGATCCGTGGTGGAACCCAGCGGCCGAGAATCAGGCAATTGACCGGACCCATCGTCTTGGCCAGTTCAAGCCTGTGCAAGCGACGCGGTTCATTATCGCTGGCACGATCGAGGAGCGGATCCTCAAGCTGCAGGAGAAGAAGCAACTCATTTTCGAAGGCACGGTCGGTGCAAGCGTGAGCGCTATCTGTCGCCTCACCGAAGACGATTTACGCTTCCTCTTTAGCAAGTGAGTGACGCACGTAGCAAAAAGGCGATCTGCATGTGTATTGTGTTTTACAAATGGCACAAAACGGGAGTCGTTGTGAACGAAAAAGGCTACAAGATGGCAAAATGATCAAGATACAGTGTGTGATGAGGAGATGGTGGAGAAGCAAAAACGGAGTGGGTCGGGTGGGGGCACGACGATCAGCGACCCAAAGAAAAGAAGAATCAAAAAGTAGAAGGAGAGACGAAGGGCGGCACCGAGGCTCACGACTGCGTGGACGAAGACGAGTAGCTCGCACCACTAAAGCTGCCAAACGCCGAGTATGCAGGCGTACGGGACGGCACACCGTTGACGTACGACTGACCTTGGCGCCGATCGGGCTGCTGATACGCGTGTCCATAGTGGACTGCACGCGCCGGCGTATGGTACGAAGGCGCCTGCATGCCGAGACCAGGCATGGTATGAAGCATGGCGGCCGCGGCCGCATGGGCGTTCGCCAACAGTGCATGACCATGGAGCACCTGGGCAGCGTGGAGTTGCTGTTGCTGTTGGTGGGCATAGAGCCGGTACTCGTCGCTCGCACTCAAGAGCATTTGCGGATGCCCTTGCGACACGTGGTGCTGGTGGTACGGTTTCTTGTTCGCAAACGGAACGTGGGCATGCGGATGGTGTTGGTGCTGCGGCTTGGGCGATGGGAACGGCTCGGGTCGGCCTTGATTCGGACCCGAGCTGTAAAAGACCAGCGGACGATACGACTCGTGTTTTTCGAGCAAACTCGAGTTCTGGAAGCGGGTGATCATGGCCTGCTTCCCTTGGAGGCGCGCGTACGAGATTGCACAGACCTTTTCGCTGTTGAAATTCGTCCACTTTTGCGAGTCAAACTCTTGGTAGAACGACACGATGCTCTCGGCTTCAATAAAGTTGATAAACGCATAGCCCATGTTGCACTTGTTCTTGAAGTCGATGGGCAAGTAGAAAAAGTCGTACTGGCCGTGGTGGTGCTCGTTGATCTCGGCCAGCAGCATTTGCTGCGTGTACTTGTTGGGGATGTTGCGCACCATGAGTGTCGTGCGCTTGTCTTCGCCGGCCGCGACCTTTTCAATCGAGAGACTGTATTCGCCTGTGCCTTGGTCGTTGCGACCAATGCTGCTCGTCGTGCTACTCGTTGTGCTCGCAGCATAACTGTTACGGAAGCCTGGATCGCTGCCGCTGCGCATTGGGCCCATTCGTCCTTGCATCATGAGCGTATGAGCGTTGAGCTGCTGGGGGAAACCGGGGGCTGTTGGGAGCGGGCGATACTGAGAACTTTGCGCATGTGCATACCGCGATGGTCGCGCAGGAGGTGGCGAAAACGCATCGGCCAAAAGTCCCGATGACGTGTCGCCGGACAGCGACGCGAACGCTGAGCTGCTTCGAGGACGAGCCGACTCGCGGACGCGCCAGGCCGTCCCAGCACTGGCGAGCGACGGCGTAAACGACGGAGGCGGCGACCGCGCACTCGGCGTCGAGGTTTCGTTGAAACTCTCTGTTCGCTCGAGCGTGAGGTCGCTGTCGAGATCACTCATTTGCCGAAAGCTTGACGATCGCGTTTCAAAGAACGAGCCGTGCAGTGGTGACGACGACGACGTGGACGACGGCGACGTGAGAATCGACGTGCCTTCGGAAAAGCTCTTGGGGCGGTTCACAAACGACGGCATCGACGCTGCATCGACGCTCTCTTGGAACGCTTGGACTTTGGCGAGGTCAAACGTTGGCGGATGGGACCGCGCGGCCGAAATCACGTGGCCGCTCGGCAGCAAAGCACCGTTTAAACTCGACAGCGCGGTCGTAATGTCCCTCGAGTCGTTAAACTCGACGAGAAACGGCGTCGCCGTCGCGTCGTCGCCCTCGCGCTCGAGCACGCTCGCGACTTCGCCATAGCGCGAGCACAGTTGGCGCATGTCGCTAAACGCGCCGAGCACCGCGGGGCCGTGGATCTGGACCAAGAGCGTCGCCGAGTTGATGTCATTGGGCGCTTCGTACGGCACGGAAAAGACGGCGGTCGTGTCGCGCGACTTGGCGTTCGTGAACCAGAGTTTCACGGCGCCAATGGCCGCTTTGAGCTGGAAAAACGTGCAAAAGAGCACGCCATCGGAGGTGAATTCTTCGCGGATCGAGGCGATCGGCCCGTAGGTCTATCCGATATCGTAGAGAAAATTAGACTTTAGACGCCAAGAGAGAGTTTAGACGACGTACCCCGAGCGTCTCGAGGACGCGTCGAAGACTCGAGGGCGTAAACGCGCCAGTGACACTCTTGACAATGACATGGCGCGATGCCACGGTCGTCTGCATGCTCTGACAGAGCTCGTCGCCCGGTGACAGCGTCAGCGGTGGCAGTGACGCGTCGAGCGGTGGCAGCGACCGTTCGTTCCAAATGTCGTGGAGCTTGACGGCGCCGAGCGACGTATAGTCTGAGAAACTCCGCGGACGTGGCGTGCGCTTGGTGGCAGCCGTAGGCCGGGGATTGGCGTCCTCCTACATTATGCATTAGGGATTAGTATTTAGACTTCTCGTTGTTTGGGACTTTACGTACCGCAGGTGGCGATGTAAACGACAAGGACCGAAGGGCGTCGTTATTGTTGTTGTTGGAAAGTGGGGATGTTGGCGCTTCCTTTTCATCGATGGAGAGCGATCGAAACGCGCGCCAATCACTGGCGGGCGGCGACGTCAGCGACGCGCGGTCTTCGCGAAAAGACCGGACGCTCCATGCGCCCCAGAGGTCGTACGATTCGGCAGCTTTTGTTGGCGGCGTGGGCGACAATTCTTGGTCCGGATCGGCGCGGTCGTCTTGCAACAGTTGGTCGACGGCAACGGCGACCGCGTCATCACTGTCTTGTCCCACATCATCCAATTTGTTGGGCGGTTTTGTTGGCGTGTCCGTCGCAACGCGTTCCAGTTCGTTGTTGTCTAGGGGTAGCGAGGTGGCGGACGATTCGCTCCCACTGCGGCGCGCGTTGCACGCATCGCAAACGTTGGCCGCACTACATGCACACGTTGATGTTGGTGGCGTAGATGTTGGCGCCGTCGGTGTTGGTGTTGGCACCAGTGTCTCGACGCCCATGGCCACTGCGGTGCTGTGGGGCCAATAGCGGACTGGTGGCCGAACCGACGGGTCACTACTGGTCGCGATCTTTCTCGCAGGGAGTCGCACTGCTCGCCAAGAGAACGCACAGACCCTCGATCCTTCGAAATGGAAGTATTGATGTGGGAACTCCCAACGTTGGTTTCACGACTGCCGCCTGTTCGAGGCTCGCGGTGTGAGTCGTCGCAAGTGCCAACGTTGGTGCCTGGACGTTTCCCGCGGGATGTTGGGTCGAGAGCGATTTCCGCGGCCGCCGCGTGGGCCGCCACCTTTTTCTCTTTTTTCCTGGTGAAAAACACGAAAAAATGTGCTGGCTTCGAGTGCGCTGTGGTGTGAGTTTCGTCTGAGTTTTGTTGGGTTTGGGGGTTGTTCTTCGCGTCCATCGTCCAACACTTCGCAAGCTGGTGGGTTTCGATGTGATCGACAGGCACATTTCACATTGTTTTGGTTACGCTTTTGTCGTATTTTTATGTTTGTGTGTGCGTTTTGTCTTTATTTGTGCGATGTACAACTCTCTAAATTGACTTTCTAATGCGTAATTTGGGTCCCAATCCGTAAAGTAAAGTTGAATTACGGAACAGGATTCTTGCATTTTCCTTTTTCGTTCCTCAAACGTGCGGAGTGTTCTTCCTCTGGTGGAAGATCGCAAGTCATGTTTCAAACCACGATGCTCGCGCTCCCCAAACTTCCTCAAACGACACCGTGTTTCCAACACATGCCACCTCTCAAAATCACACACAAGGAAAATGGGCGTTGTGCCATGTCTCACTCGTCATCCGTTGACGTACTGTCCAATCATATCTCATAAGACGCGCTGCCCACCCTGACGCGCTGCTGTCAGCAGCCCTTCTTCATTCCCAACAACAAAGTCACGTGCGATCGTGCACAACAACTTGCCAACACGCCGGGACCAACAACAACCGCCAACACCAACACCATGGCCGACTTTGCGCACCTCTTGCCGCCGACGTGGAAGAAGCACGTCGCGCTCTGGCTCGAAGACGACATTCCGTCGTACGACATTGGCGGCTTTGTCGTCGGCGGTACGCGTCGATCGTCTCGCTCCTTCTTGTTACCCTCGGCGTCTAACTTGTTTAAGTCCCATGTAGAATCCCAAGAGACGGCGTTTCTCCTCGGCAAGTCCAAGGGCGTGCTCGCGGGCGTGCCGTTCTTCACCGAGGTCTTTACGGCCGTCGACTGCCGCGTCGAGTGGCTCCTCCGCGAAGGCGACGTCGTCGATCCCACGACTGCGCCCGACGGCAAAGTCGTGGTCGCCAAAGTCACGGGCGCGTGCCGCAACATTCTGTTGGGCGAGCGCACGGCGCTCAACATCCTCACGCGCGCGAGCGGCATTGCGACGCAGGCCAAGCACGCCGTCGACATTGCGCGCGGCCTCGGGTGGCACGGCCACGTCGCCGGCACGCGCAAGACGACGCCGGGCTTTCGCCTCGTCGAAAAGTACGCGCTGTTGGTCGCGGGCGCGGCGACGCACCGCCACGACCTGTCGCAAATGGTCATGCTTAAGGACAACCACGTGTGGGCGGCCGGGAGCATCACGAACGCCGTGCGCAAGGCCCAGCGCGCCGTCGGGTTCTCCATGAAGATTGAGGTCGAAGCGCGCAAGCTCGAAGAGGCCGTCGAAGCCGTACGTTTGGTTTGGTTGTATAGGAACGAGAGCGCAGCGTCTAACTGTGATTTCCTGTGTTATCTAGGCGTCGGCCGGTGCCGACATTGTCATGCTCGACAACTTTACGCCCGAGAAGCTCAAGGAAACGGCCGCCGTGCTCAAGCAGCAGTTTCCGCACTTGCTCATTGAAGCGAGCGGCGGCATTACGCCCGAGACGCTCGCGCAGTACGTGTCGCCGCACGTCGACATTGTGAGCCAAGGCAAACTCACGCAAGGTACGCAGTATTGGTGATGACTCCATTCGAAAGATCGTAACGCCCATGGTGATGGATTGCTGTGTAGGCTATGGCTGCCTCGACTTTTCGCTCAAGATCCAAAAGGCCGATGGCGTGCTCTCGGCGTAGAACAGAAAGATCAGATTGGTGGGAAACGATAGTGGATACAATGCATCTCTATTGTATCGATCTGGTGCTAGTTGGGCTTCCAATTGTGTGTGCGGCTACGATCGCCGAAGCCCCATGCAAGCTGAGACGGGCTCAATCACTGACGGTGCGTCTTTTGCTGCGCGGCCGACTGGGTCGTCGAGGCTTGCGTGTTGTCCTTGCCGTTCACCACGGTTGATGGCGTAGGATCCTGCTTGCCCCCCTTGCCACCCGTGGCCGGAGCTTGGGTCTTGTCATTGCCCTGCACTGGAGACGAAACAGGTTCCTGCTTCCCGCCCTTGCCGCCCTTGGCAGGCGACGATGGCACAGGCTCGTGCTTGCCACCCTTGCCGCCCTTGGCCGGCGACGATGGCACAGGCTCGTGCTTGTCACCCTTGCCGCCCTTGGCCGGCGACGACGGCACAGGCTCGTGCTTGTCGCCATTGCCACGTCCTTGGTTGACCTTGTCATCACCCTTCTTGCTACCGCCTTGGCTGCCCTTGCCGTCGCCCTTGTGGCTACCGTCGTCGGCCTTCTTGCTGCCGTCGTCGCCCTTCTTGCTACCGCCTTGGCTGCCCTTGCCGTCGCCCTTGTGGCTACCGTCGTCGGCCTTC
>JAADWR010000046.1:0-30486 GCA_023336345.1 Pythium inflatum | reverse complement strand
CGGAGTAGTCGTCGTTGTCGTCGCCGTCGAAGCCGTGGTGGTTACTGCCGTTGAAGCCGAAATTTCCGTCGTAGAAGCTGACGCCGCTGTCGCCGAGGACGACAACTGGGGTGTCACCGTCGTCGTAGCCGAGGGTATTTCCGTGGCCGGTGCCACCGCAGTCGCGAAGGTCGCTGTCGGAGTACCCGCCGTCGCCGAGGCCGGAGAGACCGTAGGAGCTGAGTTTGCCGTGGTCGCCGTTTGTCTTGTCGAAGGGTTCTCGACAGCCGTCGTGGCCGAAGGCGTCGCCGTGTTGATCGTAGCCGTGATACATTCATTCAACTCCGTGAGTTGCTCCAGAAACTCTCGCTCCCGTTGAAGTTGGGTGCGTCGTCTGCGCTCGATTGCCGCCGCAATCTCTCGATCCCGCTGCCGCTGTTCCTTGATGACAAGTTCTCGCGCGATCTGAGCAGCTCGCGCTTGGTTTCGTGCTTCTGCCGCTGCCTGTTTGGCCGCCTCCGTTGACTTTTGTCTCGCTCGCTCGTCGACTTCTGCCTTGAGCCGGGCGTGCAGAGCTGGTGCGAAAGCTTGACGTCTGGCGAGGAAGAGCCGTTTGACTCGTCCGTAGACTTCGAGGCTGTTAGAACCGGCACCTTGATTGAGGATCGATCAATCGAAATACATTTTGTGTACTTCGCTAGGCTTTCCTCTTTCTGGGTGTTCTTGCAGTTGTCCGTTCCGTAGTAGATACTAAGGCACTTGCTGCAGGGATAATAACGGTCGGTGAGTCGCACATGTCGGACGTACATTGACCACTCCCGGCCATCGATGGTGACCTTCAGTAAGCGAGTAGCACCGAGTTCCTTTGGACAGTCTTCTTGCGGATAGACGATAATCCAAAGGTGGGGATCAAAGCGTTTCGGGTCGGGGTGTCGTTCGATAATCTCCGCTGGTTCCATACCTCCCATCTTGATGCTGAGTTCTTTGACGAGATCGAAAGAGAGCAGCTTCTCCTGATCTGGGATTTCGACCGTGTAACAGATCTTGCGGGCTGGTTTATCCAGACCCTGAGATGGAGTTGCCATCGTCAAGGAGTCCGTGGCTTGAAGCAAAACCCACCGTTTGCCCACCCTGAGAGAACTGTCCGTCCATGCGTCACGCATGTAAAGCCACTTGAATCTGAACTTCAACATGCGTTTCTGCTTGCTACATTCCCATTGCACACACGTTTCGAGGAGTTTATCCAGTATCCCGACTTCCTCGTCCGTGGTCGCGCCTTTGTACAAGGCCATGTACATCATCTTCCGTGCCGCACTGCCGTTGTTGGGGAGCTCGATGCCGGTGGGTACGGGGCCGTATAGATTGAAGCCTATGTGGTCCCGGTGGTAGTCTTGGAGTTGCGTGACTTCCGTCAGTGTCATAGTCTCATGCACGAACCCCGGAACCTTGCTCAAATGAATCTGGCGGTTGAGATATAGTTCGAGCGTCTTGAATTCAAGCGGCGTCATTGCTCGTTGATTGTCCCCCATCACCACGTTTCCATCCAGAGCTGCACAGGCGTAGTACTCCGCATATTTGGTCTCGTGATCTTGGATGGCTTGATTCGCTTGGTCGAGTTTCTTGGATAGTTCAATGAGCTTCTGGCAGGCGGACGTGGCCGCTTCTTGCTCCTGCGATGCGGAGTCGGCCGGGCGTTGGCCGGGTCGTCCGCTCGGGCTCTCGAGCGTATTGCGCGTCCAAACGGATGGTTGAGTAGGATGCGCTGTCCGCGTGGGCGTGGGCGTCGCCCGTGCCGTTTTCGCGTCTTGTGGCACCGATCGGGTGCCAGTTGCCGTTTTCTGTCTTCTGCCGGACGCTGCCGCCGAGATTGCGGCCATAGCATCCACTGGATTGGCTTTCTTGTTCCCGCTACCTCGAGGAGCACCTCGAGGAGTCTGAACTTGACTTAGTTGGTCCACATCAGCCGTCGATGCACCATCTGGAGCTGCGCTGGTCGTGGGTAGCGTTTGGTGGATTTGAGATTCCTGCAATGCCGCGGCTGTATCCGGAACAGTCGTGGATTGTTGGGTGTCATTGGCATCCGCCGAGCTTGGAGAATCCGTATCCTCTGCGTTGTGCGCAGGAGGAGCCGCCGCGGTCGCGCCGTCGCCCGCCGACAGTCCTTCGTTGCGTTCATGTTCGTTGCCGCACGTTGTGCCGGTGCCGGTCGGCACCGGGTTGCCGCTGACCATAGTGAAAACGAGTCACTTGGCAGTGCTGTTTCAGCTAGAGAATAAACTGTTGCTGGTTCTCGAAGGGTCACTTGCTGGGTCCGTGGAAAATTGAGAACTGCTTCGCCACGCCATCCACCTCGAGCAACTGACGCTCATGTGGTACACCAAGGTACGTCACTGGCGTTGCTTCATCGAGGCAGCCGAAGCCGGCTACTGTCGCTTGCGACGTCTTGTTCTCAGCTGTGCATTTGACTCGGATACTTCCGACGTCATTGAGTTCTTGGGCGTCTTGAGCGATCCGTCCCATCCGTTAACAGAACGACTCGAAGACCTCACGTTTGCAGTGTCGATACCCGATGAACCCACAGAAGATTTCGGTGCGGCGTGGCGCCGCATGCTCGAGCGAAACCGCCGACTCCACACGATTTCGCTCGAGCTGACATCGCAACACGAGTTGATATACACGCAGAACGAAGTCGCGATTCGGAAGGGACCACTGCGTCTCGACAGCAAGCTCGCATTTCTCAGCATCGTTCTGCACAATCCACAAGGCGCCCCTGCGTATCGTCTCGATACAGCCGTGATTGCCATGATCTTTATGTTTGCGGCCGAGCATCGCGTCCGGAAGATCGCCATTGACTTGAACCCGTACGATTCTGATTGAGATATGTAGCCATATCATAACGCAGGTGAACCCGTATTGTTCGTTCTCAAGCATCATCATACGGAGGTATGTAGCCATATAACTGAACGGAGTTCCCCTCGAACATCCGTTCTTTGTTGGTCCAGAGAAACCGTTGTTGGCAATGACGACTTCGGAGACCATCGCGCAGGAGCTCCGCGCGCGGCTCCGCTCTCGGCACGAAGCTCTTCAGCAGCTCGGCGGCTTGTCGGTGGCTGTGCCTGCCAAGCCGTCGTGGTGGCAGACGGAATCAGAGACGGAGTGGTGGTGCATGTATCGTTACGGTCGAGATGCCAACAAGAGCCAGTTCCACGCAGGCGCCGAAGCGCTCGCGCTGCTCAACGCGCTCGCATACATTGATGTACGCGCGTGTATCGACGAGGTCCGATGCGTGTGGTCGCATAGCAAAGGATTGACCTCGTTCGCTGGACGTATCGACTCGACGAAACGTCGAGCGATAGGATTCCAGTACAGGATTCACACGATCGAAGAGCTCACACCGCTGTGCGAGCGGATCGTCTGCGCACAAGCGCCAACACAACCGTTTATCGATGACGTGATGTGGCTCCAGCACTCGCTTTCGTCTCTGGAGAGCCATTTCGACATGCAGCCGATCGCCGTTCGGCTTGACATTTGGCTCAAGACAAACAGCGCAAGTGACTTGGCTGCTGTGCTTCGACGGCTTTTGGAGGCGGTCACCACAGCTCAAGGCCTGCTGCACGCAACTGTCGATGATGTGTATCACGCTGCTGCTCAAATCTCTCGGGTCAAGATTGTCGAGGTCACTTTGTGCGAACACTCATCAGCAGAAGTAAACTTCGAGTCACTCACGAGCCTTGCCGGACTCAAGCGACTGGGAGTTCGTGTGCCTCGTTTGTCGGCAATCGATATGGACAATTCCTCAGCAGAAGCCACTGTACGTGTTGTCAAGGCACTACACCTGTTGATACCGCCATTGTCCACCGGGATGAAGCGATCCTCAATCGAATACGCTGAGATCAATGACCTTACGCCGCTTCATCTCATTCCAGGCATTCTCTCGGCTCTTCAAGGGAGATATCAGCGCGTCAACAGAGTGAAAATGGAAGTGCAATGGGATCCGACATTCGAAGAGTGTCCGCAACCAGAAGCAGCCGCGACGCTCTGGCGTTGGGCCGCGTATGCTCTGTTTAGTCGGCACGCGCACCACACTGTCAAACAAGTGGACCTTGACGTCTTCCACATCAACCACGGGATGACTCAGGACGTAGCACGGATTCTCGATGCCGACAATCCGCTTGCTGCGCTGTTCAAC
Source organism: Pythium inflatum (assembly GCA_023336345.1). NCBI lineage: Eukaryota > Oomycota > Peronosporomycetes > Pythiales > Pythiaceae > Pythium > Pythium inflatum. Next base: position 26,318 of record JAADWR010000046.1, on the reverse strand, counting down.
AGTTCGCAGAAACAGGAACGATGGGTTTCAGCTTCGCGTTTCAGCATCCACGACCCTCGGACAAGCTCCCAAGGCAGCAACGACCCGCAGATCGTTACCGACAAGCCTCTGCTCGTCCGCGTGATCGAGCATTCGACGCGATGGTGGCGTGTTCTTCTTCCCGGCTACGGCGAAGCGTGGGTGCATGGCACAGACGCTGAGAAAGTCTATCTCGATCATGAACGACTGGCATTTCTGGATGAGGACGAAGTAGACTTGCCACTCGACCTCAAGCTCACCGGCTTTACGGAGCACTCCGCTAGCCTCTCCTATTCGTTCCTGTCGATGGTTCCTCGCAGAGTGCGGAGCATTGAAGTTGAAGTCAGCGAGTTCGCCGAAGACGATGAGTTCGACATGACCAGGTGGACGGAGCTGGTCATTCGTACACTGCCCGACCTCGAGCGTCTCACGTATCCCTGGAACGTTCGCATCAATCGACTGGACCTCTTTGTCGAAGCGGCCGCGTCCCATCGGTGCTTTCTGCGATCGCTGGCGCTGAATCAGACGTTTCACACCGACTCGACCGACATACTCGATTTTATCAATGTGCTGGGCGACATGAACCACCAAATGAACTACTTTCTCGAAGAAATCGACATCACAGTGGGCGTTCCGTATGATGCGTCGTTTGACGAGTTCAACAGCGCGTGGCGGACGATGCTTCGGCGCAACAACAAGCTCGACAAGATCAAGCTGACGCTTTTTGCGCAAGAATGTATCGATGGAGACGGCGGTCCGGTCTTTCGCAAGGCGCCAGTGCCGCTGGCAAGCAAAGTAGCGTTCCTGAGCGTCATCGAGAACGCGAAGCCAACCGACCAAGCGCTTGGCCGTCTCGACACGAGCGTGCTTTCGATCGTCTTTGCGTTTGCAGCCACGCAACGTTTGATTGTCGTGGATTTCGATACGCCATGACACAAGAAGTGTATCATACAGTACCCATATCATGCAATAGAGGTCCGCACAATGGAGGTTCTCTCCCCATCATGGACCATGAATTGATGGTCTCATCATTTGTGGCTCACGCGAGATTCCAAGAGTAGCCAAGATGACGGTGGCGCTCGCGCGTGCGCTCGACGCTCGACTCGGTCGGTACCAAAAAGCACTCACTGGATTGGGTACGATCTGTGAAGTCTCGACGCACGAGCGGACGTGGTGGAACGAAGTGAGCGACGGCCGATGCTGGTGGATAGTCGGCTTCGCCGCGCGCGGATGGGAAGCTCCGCGTTCTTCCCGCCGGCTCCGCGAGGGCGCAGAAGCCATGGCGCTCTTGTCCGCGCTCGCCCAGATTGACTATGGCGTTTGTATCGATAGAGTGCGAGCGATTTGGCACGGAAAACGCGAACTGTCGAAGCTCGACTTTGGTGAACGGCATCGTCCAGTCATTGGTTTGGCGTACTATATCTCCAAGAGTGCCGACGTTGAACCCGTGAGCGAACGTGTGTTTGGTGTTCATTCTCCAAGCAGCAAATTCCTTCAAGATTATGCATGGCTCGAGCACGCGCTGTCGACGAGTCATCACGACGTCATGCTGCGGCCGATCCCGCTCCGGCTCCACATCTCCAATAACGACGGCGGGCTCAGCACGATACTTCGCCAGGTTTTGCATGCAGTCATTGCCCAAAGGCTTTATATCCAGTATAAAACCGAGACCATTCAAGATAAAGCAGCCAAGAGCACGAGGTTTGAGATTGTCGAAGTACGCATTGCCGAACAAACGACTACGGCTATCACTATCGACGCGTACGCTAGCCTCGCGCGATTCGCAGAACTGGGAGTTCGTATTCCACGTCTCCCAATGATTGAAGATGACTCAACACTCGCAGAAGACCAACTCTTGCTTGTGCATTCGCTGCGTACGCTCATCGCACAGAACCCGTCGCACGCATGCTCGGGTGCCAATTCCATCTACATCGACGACGACATATCCCAGGCCCTCGTGCCAGCCATGTTCTCTTCACTTCAGGTCAGCGCCACAATCGAGCACGTCGACTTTTTTGTGTTTGAAAGTCCCGTGGAACAAGAGCCCGAAGATCTTGAGGCTACAATGCGGTTATGGCAGTGGGCGGCGTACGCGCTCTTTAGTACCGATGCACAACACAGTATCCAAACCGTCAAGTTGGACGTCACGAACTTGACGGAAGCAGTCGTCGCATCGATAGCACAAGTCTTTCGCGCGCCCAATCCGCTCAACGTGCTCTTCGATACGACGTTCGAGATGGAAAAGTGGGTCACGGCAACAGTGTTTTACGTGAGTAATCCAGGAGCTACACTCAAGGATGACGAGCCTTCGATTCTTCGCACTCCCAAACTTCTCACTGTGCGAGTCATCGACAAGGCGAGCGTTGAAGAGAGCGTGTGGTGGCGCGTACTATTGCCAGGATGCGGACAAGCGTGGGTTCAAGACGCTGACGCGACCGAGTCAACGAATCCATTTGTACCAACCCAGCCACCAGTTGCGCTTGCTCTCGAGCTAGTCAGTGTGGAGCGCAACAGTGTCTATGTTGCACCACTTCTAGAACTGTTGCCATGCAACATTCGAAGTATAACCGTGACACCAGACGACAACTCATATCAGGCGTCGGATATGACTGAATGGACAAATGCTGTGCTTGCCGCATGTCCAAACCTCGAGCGACTCGATCTCCCGTGGAATGTGCCCTTCCGCTTGATGCAAACCATTGTTCCTGCATCCGAAATCAGAAGCCTACGCCTCGAGTACCTTTCTGCTAGCGCTGAGTTCAGTCCGGATTCTTCCGATATCATTCCATTCCTCGATATCCTCTGCGACGCCAGCCATCCCGTAACTCGACATCTCCTGGAATTCCACTTCACCGTGATCGTTCCCAACGCTTCAACGCGCGATTTCTACGCTGCGTGGCGGCGCCTGCTTCAGCGCAATCGCGCTCTTCACACAATCAAACTCTCGCTCTATGCCTCCCAAGGCGTGCGTGGCGATGACCACGAAGTCGCGATCCGCACGGCGCCACTGGAGCTGTCGAGCAAACTCGCATTCCTCAACATTGTCCAGTGTCAAGAGACAGCTCTCAGCCGTGTTGACACGAGTGTATTAGCGATCGTCTTCCAGTTTGCGGCACAGCATCGCGTCCGACACATTGGCGTTTACTTTGATGATGATCCGGAGCATTACACCTCCACTGTGTGATATGGGTTGGTGTATCACCATAACAAGGGTATGCAGTTGTAGTACATTGACCAAAATCCCGACATCTGTACTGAGATAACATTCAATGGCCCCACCATTTAGTGGTTTTATGATGGAGACGGTGGACGCTGCGGCGCCGTCGCCGCCAACGGCGTTCCCGACCGGCACGTACGCCAAGTACAAGCGCGCGACCGCGTACTTTCTCGAGTGGTTGCTGCGCGCACGCAGCAGCGGCCTCCGCGTGGCTCCTCTGCCCAAAACCAAGCGCCAAACGCTCGACGTGTATGAGAAGCTCGTCGACGCAATTGCGCACGAGCCAACGGCGCTCACGCCGGCGCTGCTTCAGTGCTGGCCGCGCGCAATGGCCGCCTGCGCCTCGGCGATTACATTGCGCACGCGCATGTCGCTGTTCTTTGCTGCGTCTCATGAGCTTGAAGCCGACGACGAGCACGCGTACTTTCTCAATCGCCTTCTTGTGTGGTACGATAGGCTCACAACGGCTTGTACACCACCGACGGCGTCTTCTGTGCTGCCAACGGCCAACGTTGAGAAACCAACGCTCGATTTTACGAACTATTACGACGTCCTCCGTCTCCCAACGGACTACTTTGACGAAGAAGCGGCCGAAGTCGTGGCAACAACAACCAAGAGCAAAGTAGGGCGCTTGTCCAAGAGTGAACGCGCACGGCTCGACGAGGCGACGTACCTTGAAGATGTGCAGACCGAGATGGCGTGGGTCTTTATGGAGTTGGAAGAACTGTCGGAGGCCGTGCACGACGCATTTGCAGCTGTCAAGCGCCAGGAGAAGACGCTGTTTGAAGCTGCGGCCGTCGCGAAGGTTGCGCTGGATGGTGCCTATGCTGTGATCGCTCGACTGCAACTGCGATGCCCGTCGATTGCGACGGCCAAAGACCTGCTCAAGATGCTCGAAGACTACACCAAGGCCACGACATGGACGTACGATTAAAAGAGATTCGCGAGAAGGAAGGCGAGTACGTCGGCGGCACGATCCTCTTTGATATGATGGGCGCGTCGCGCTCGCTGCTCGCTCTGGGTCATAAAATTGATGAGGCGCACGGAAAACCGCTCACAGTGAATGCAAGTGATGGGTGTCGACATACGCCGTCCCAGCGGCCAACGAACAGTCCCCATTTCTCAGCTTTCATCTCCCGCGGGTGCTTAATATCCTCGTGGCCGCGCGAGACAAAGGACTCATGCTCCATCTCGGGAAGTTTGCGAACGAGCTGCTCAATCGCTTGGGCCGATTCCGAGCGACAAGCGCCGCGCCGCTCGAACTCGTGTTTACGTGTGTGTGCTGGGTCCGGTCGGTCGCGGCGCTTCAAGGTGGAAACGATCTCGAACGCCACGTTGGCCTAGCACTCCTCCATTGGTGGGAGCTTGAGAAACGCTTTGCGGACGTCCTTGACCGCGGTGCCGTGGACAAGGACCGAGTTGCTGTCATGGATCGAAGACAACGCGTTCCAATCGACCAGTCTTGACACGATCTCGACGTTGTTCCGGACAAGTCCCCTTATTGCTGGGCTCACACTCCTCGACAAACAAATCTATTATGTGCATACGGGTTTTGAGGAGCTGTTGTTCGAAGCACGATTCGGCGCGTTTGCTCATCTCTACTCGGCACTGCGCGATCGCGCCATGATCGAGGCCATTGAACCGTACGAAACGATGGTGCACGAGTACGAAGCGTTTGTCTTTCGACCTCTGGGAGTTCGGGCAGCACACGGGTCCTTTGGGAGGGCGTACATGCTAAGCTCCGAGTTCTCAAACGCCAAGATCGACGCGCTTCTGGATCGGCGTGCCCGTGTGTCCGAGCGGTTCGAGCGGCGCTCGCTCGAGCGTGTTCACATATCCACGGTCTCGCGTCTCTACACCGTCCTCGTGGCGAATGATCTTTCGGTCTTGCCAGCCACGAGTTCGTGGCAGGCGCTGCTGTCGGCGGTCTCGGACGTGTGCTCACGTGAGCTCTTTGAATCTCGCGTGCTGTCTACCGACATGTTCTGCGTGAGCGATGATATGAAGGCCTTGTTTCAGACCCTTGCTATTGATCTTCAGTGTGGACCGACGATCGAGCGCATGCGGACGTGGAATGCTCTTCAGAACGGCAACAAGTGGTCCATGAAGACTGGTCTCATCGTCGCAGTTATGCTCCCACTCATGCCAATGCTCGACTGCATGAATCGCGATGGGACTGCCACGATCACTGAGGACGCAGCGGATATGATTCGACAGCAAGTCGTCCGCATGCGCGGTATCAAACTTGACGGGACGATCGAAGCGTACTGCAGTCAAGCGGCAAAGACGGTTACCCAGGTTTTGGCGAAACATCGAACGTATGTACCAGAAGCGTATTTCACGCTGCCGCTAACATCCGAGTGGCTCGTTGTGGAGTTTGGAAGGTCCATTGCAGCCGTCAAAGAAACATTCGAGTCGACGTTTGACTTGCTGGCGACGAGCACAGGCCAATTATCGGATGAACAGCTGAATCGGGTCAAAAGCTTCGTCAAGAATGACCCTCAAGTTCTTGCGGTCGAAATGTCGGACACGCCGTTGCCCACTCTTCTCCACCAGGCTGCTGCTGGCCCCGCCCATGACCGCCGACTCGTCGAGTGGCTCATTCAGATGCGGGCGCTCGACTTTCAGCCACATCATTTTTACAGCGACGACGACCCGAAGAACGAGCGAAAATGTAACGATCTCGCGATCCACGCAGCGGCGCGTGCTGGTTTCGTTGAGACTGTGCATTTGTTGCTCGACGCGAGTCAAGCGAAGGACCTTCACACCTTGACGTACCACACAAACGAGTCACTTGTTGACATTGCGACTAACGCCAACAATCGTGCGTTGTTGGGTGTGCTCAAGTTCTTTGGCGCAGACGTTCCAGTTGGAGAAGAATCAAGTGGATCGACCAAGAAGAAAAAGAAAGCAAAGAAAGGCAAGAAGAAGGCAGTTATGGAAGCAAACGGATCGAATTCCGAGCTGCCGGATGCAACAACCGAGTCGATCGACGTTCGGCCGCTTGCTGCTTCCGGTGACGCACTTGACCAGCTCGCTCTCGATATGGAAACACTACGGATGAGCGTGCAGACGCATAAAGATGTCGTCGAAACCACGGCACAGGCCGCTGTGACGCATCTCAAACGACTTCGTTCTCGTTTAGAAGTCTTCGATAAATCCACCAATCTCGAAGCGTTTTCCCGAGATCTCATTCTCAGCGAGCTGCAAGCAGCGTCACGGGCGATTTTCCTTTTGAACAAGTATCATCGCCAATTGCGCGAGATTCGCAAGTTTCAACGTCACGAAGTCTGGCAGTTTCACGAGTGTGAAGAACCTGAAAACAGTTCCTTCAGTGGGCCGGCGCCGGCAAGTATTTCGACGTATTTTTCTCGTTCGTGATGCTGACGGTGCGTTTGCTTGTTGCGCTCGAGCGCAAACCCCAAGCGGAAGAGCTGCTTGCACTGGTCGAGCGACGGCTCCTCAAGCACAAGCAGCGCCGCATCGAGTTCCGACGCTGGATCGTCCAATACCTCCAGATGCGACGCAAGGCTGGAATGGCTGATGAGCTCGGTGCAACACCCGAAGCCCGACGCCACTTCGAATGGTACGCGACGTACCATGGCGTGAGTGACCGCACGGTCATCACAATGCTCGACTTGACGTACGGCATCTGCAGTCAGTACTTTCGTTTGAAGAGCGTGAACCCATACACGTCGCGAGCATATGAGGCATTTGAAAGCGGCGTGAAGCGAGATATTGGCGAAGAAGAAGTCGTCATGGGGTTCTACGATGGCTACGTTTTCGTCGGTGCCGAGTCGTCGGAGGCGTTGAACAACACTAGGGTGATTATGCGAACGGCGAAGCGTTGTGGCGTCCGATTTGAAGAAGGTGAGGCCATCAAAGTGGAGAAGACGCTCGAGATGCTCGGATTCACGTTCTCGGCGACGAGCATTGTTCGAACAGAGTACTAGCGTCGATTTCCCAGTTTACGATCACAGTCTTCATGGTTGAGCGGTCCGGCGCTGGCGGTGTAGCCATATCCGACAAGAGAGGTAAGCGTCCGTGTTTCAGAGGATGCTGTGTTCACATCGGATAATAGAGGGGTCGATACCACACAACAGAGGCTGATGTGGTCTTGCACAACAAAAAACAAGATGACACGGCCTTTCTCAGAGGAACTGCGCGCGCGGTTTGGTCCTCGACGCGCTGCGCTGCGGGACATTGGGACTTTCGATCCGTCTCGTGTGGCCAGCGCTCTTGACGATGCGCCGTGTTGGTGGATCGACAGCCAGATCCTCGAGGGCACGGACGACGAGAACGCGCGGCCGCTCGACTTGCGCAACGGCGCGGAGGCGCTCGCGCTCTTGAACGCGCTCAGTGAGATCAACGGCAGTATGTGGTTTGAAGAGCTCAAGGGTGTCTGGCAGGTCGATCGAGAAGCCAAGGTCGTCCCGTGTGTGATTGGAATCTCATTTACGGTTGACTCGTGCCGTGGCCTCGCGCCGATCAGCGAGCGGGTCTTTGGCGTTGAACCGCCACGAGCACGGTTCCCGGACGACTATGCGTGGCTGCAAAGCCCAACAGATTCGACAAAGTGCGCCTCCGTCTATCTACGGCCGATCCTCGTTAGACTCGTTGTCCGGAATTTGACGGCTGTGGAGCTACGAGAGCTACTTCGACATGTTGTCGAAGCTGTCATTGTCCAGCAGCTCTTCTCCCAGCTCGCACATGAAGACCTCAAATGTCAAGTGGTGGCTGCCACGCGATTTGAAATTGTCGAACTGGATGTGGGGGAAGTGCTCGTTAATCTCGAGGCGCTCAAGTGCCTTGCTAAACTCGTCGAGCGTGGCATTCGAGTGCGGCGTCTTCCAACTATCAGTGATCGAATTCTGTCAGCAACGGATCGCGTCGCCATGGTGTCGTCTTTTCACAAGCTATTGCTACACTCGCCCCCCAATTGTTATCCTGTAGAGTCAGTCCGAGCAGTCGAGAACATACACGATGACTTTTTGGTCGCGATGTTCTCGGCCGTCCAAGTGAGCCAGTGTGTAAAGGGCGTGGACGTCCTGGTCCACTATAGTTCCTACGTGGATGATGACGAGGCGGGAGAACTCGCGGCTGATCAGCATCGAATGTGGAAGTGGATGGCATACGCACTGTTTACCCACCAGGCGGACCATCGGTTGAAGAACGTGGTTTGGAACGTGGACGGATTCAATCGCCACGCGTACGAAGCTGTTGAGCCGATTCCTGTTGCAGAGAACCCACTGGCCGTGTTGTTTGAGAGCAATTTTGAAGAGGAGTGTTGGGTCCAAGCCTCACGATTCTACGTGAAGAAACCCCAGGGCACGGAAGGTGCAGACGACGAGTCGTTGTTTATTGCGGCCGAACCGCAGTATGTGCGTGTCATCGATGCGCTCGAAGAGAACACACAACAGTGGTGCCGCGTGCTACTACCAGGATGCGGTCAAGCGTGGGTACGGGAAACCGACACCATAAACGAAATACCCCAAAAGAAAAACGAAGACACAACACAAGACGACGATGAAGCTTTGCACATGCGGCCGCTCTATCTCCATCTTCACGGCTTTTCGCCTCTAAATGCGGTCGCGGTCCTCAGTGTGATCCAGCTCGTCGAGTACGACATTCGAGGGCTCGAAATCGAGTACTTCGACTACGTCGAGGATCCATATCTGATGATCAACTGGCTGCAAGACGTCTTTCGCGCCTGTCTAAACCTGGAGCAGCTCAAACTGCCGTGGTTTGTGGAGATCGGTTCACTGTGCGCGATCGCTAAAGCGACCGAAATGGGTCTGTGCCATCTCCGGTCACTGTCGCTGGATGAGGCATTCACCGATACGGTCGAGTTTCTCGACGTTCTGTGTGATCCAAACCACCCGTTGACGCAACGCCTCGAAGAGCTGGATCTCTGGGTAGCTTCCTCTCAAATGCCGCTGGCTGAATTCAGTGTCGCATGGTTGCGAATGCTCCACACAAATCGTCGACTGCACACAATCTCTATTCGTCTTGACGAGCGACAGAATGTGCCAGGCGATGACAGTGGACCCGTTGCCATTCGTTCCGGTCCGTTACCGCGACCAAACAAACTCGCATTTCTGAGCACTATGCGTGATGCACAAAGCGACAGCTCGATACTGGCGTGATCGCTAGTATCTTTGCGTTTGCGGCCAAACATCGCATTCGCAAAGTTGTGGTTGTGGAGACCTAACGATCCAACGCAAAGCATCTTGATGCGTTATCACGACCACAACCTAGACTTTGAGACTTGGTCCACGCAGCTTGTGTGTACGCTGCTGCTGGCGTGATGAAGTCAGGATCCACTTTCGCCAGCGCGCATGCGTCCACTGTCGCTTCAGCTCCTTGGCTATTGACCCATACACGGACCTGAAGTTCTCGGAGTCAGACGTTCGCGAGGTGGATATCGAGTACTTCGAAGTATGTTGACGACGGCGAACGTGAGTACGATATCCTCGAGCGGACACACGTCTCTCGCGCCTGCCCCGGCCATTAGCGGCTCAAATTCGCGTGGTTCATGGAAATCGACTCGAACCCGACGCGGCGGAGATGGATCTTTATCACTTCCAGTCATTGGCGCTGGACGAAGCCATATCGTATAGTAGAGGTTACCCTCCCTAATACAATCTTCGCGGTGACAAGCTGTCCCTCAATCGAATAGGAATGGCGTCGGCACTCGCGCAAGAACTCCGCGCGCGGCTCCACGGGCGACGCGCAGCGCTGCAGGAGCTGGGCCGCATCAGCGAGTGGACTATCTCCGACGAAGCTACGTGGCGGACCGATGACGTTGTCTGCTCGTGGCTGTACACTCCCGCTGACCGTCCCCGCGCTGTTCGCGATCGGCGAGCATGGCGGTATCGCCGAGGCGCCGAAGCGCTTGTGCTCCTCGGCGCGCTTGCGCGCCTCGATTATCCCCAATATATCCGCGAAATTCGAGAGACGTGGCCGAATTGTACAGGTGCCCCTGGTGCGCGTGTTCGAACGGACATCTCTTCGCGCCATGTCCTTGGCTTTCGGACTACGATTTCTTCGTCCGATTTACTCGCTGGCATCAACGAGCGGTCGATCGGGGTCGAGCGCCCAACGGATAAGTTTGGCCGACTTTGCGTGGCTCCAGCGCGAGCTACGGTCGATTGGTGTGAGTTCAAATGAGTTCTTCTCGCGACCGATTCCGGTTCGACTCGACGTTCGGTTGTCGTCTCGAGACCCTGCCGACTTAGCGAACGTGCTCGATCAACTGGTGCAGAGTGTAGCAGCGCAGCAGCTCCACGGCCACGTTACAACTTGCGAGGACGACGCCCAAGTGGCGGTGACGACGCGGTTCGAGATTGTCGACGTTACGGTGAATGAATACTACAACACAACGCTCACGGTTGCAGCACTGGAGAGCATGGCGCGACTCGTGGAGCGTGGTGTGACGGTGCGTGGACTCCCACCGCTTGAAGGTAAAGATGATGACGACGTGTCGGCCGAGATGCGTTTGTCCGTGACAAGGTCGCTCCAGCTGTTGCTACCTTCGGATGCTCGCAAAGCAGTACGCTCGATTATCGAGACGGTACACGTTAACATGGACACCCCGTTGCCGCTTGTCCTAGCTCTATTGTCGGCCCTCCACGACAGCAAGCGCATCCGGTGCCTCGATGTGGAGCAGCAATTAGTGGGTATTGTGCCGCTGAACGGCGAACGGCGAACCAAGATCCTGCAGATGTGGCAGTGGGTCGTATACGTGGTGTTCAGTCGCCATGGCCAACACGACTTCGAACATTTCACACTCGATGTTGAGCACCTCGACGCACCGGTCTTTAGTGCCATCGAGTCGGTCATTCATGCCGAGAACCCGCTTGCGACGCTCAGTGGTACCGTCTATGAGAACGACCGGTGGCTGTCAGCTTCGCGATTCTACATTGTCGACCCGAACGAGACTTCTACTGACGCGGACGGCGATGTATTTGTATCTCAAGCGCTGATGACCGTGCGAATCATCGACGATTTTACGACTGGAACCCGGAAATGGTGCTGTGTACTGCTTCCAGGATGCGGCAAAGCATGGGTGATGGACGAAGACGCAACCGAGATCTCACCGATGAGTATGGTGCCAAAGAGCGAGACCGACGTTCGTTCATTTCAGCTCTGTCTCACAGGATTTACGCCGGCCAACAAAGATCGCGTTCTATCATTCCTCAGACTCGTCTCCGAGTTCGTGGAAGGAATCGATATCCTGTTCGCAGGCAACGTCGAGTTCGATGTGATCGACTTGACCGAGTGGGTGCGAGATGTGCTGCGTTTCATGCCACATCTCGAGGGCTTGACTTTGCCACGGAACGCAGCGATTGAGCACCGTCAAGTCTTTGTCGACGCAGCTGAAACGGGGCATTTTCATCTTCGTCGTTTGGCGATCGACCAGACAGCATGCATCACTACGACCGACGTTCTCGACTTTCTCCAGATCTTGAGTAACCAAGAGCATCCGCTCACGAAGCAACTCGAAGAATTAAGCCTCCGAGTGTCGCTGACGGCTGAAGCGACACAAAAGTTCGAGACAACATGGCGTCACTTGCTCCAGCACAATCGCAAGCTCCATACGATTACCATGTATATCTTGAAGAACGGAAACAAGTGTACCGTCCGAGACGACAAGGTCGGCGTCGCGATTCGCTCAGGGCCGCTATCGATCGCCCGCAAGGTCGCGTTCCTGAGTTCAATTCACCACAGTCAGCGCGGCGAGCAAGCGCTTGGTCGGCTCGACACTGCTGTGATCGGGTTGATCTTCAGGTTTGCTGCACCCCACTGCGTTCGCAAGACCTACGTCCAGTGGGAGAACGACGACGACGATGGACGCGAGGGTGAGGACGATGACGACAGCGATGGAGAAGAAGAGGACGATGACGAAGAGGATGAGGGAGTCTATGACGGCACAGGATAACTCATGCATGTTGTTGCTTCTCCAAGTATTATGTAGCCATATCACACTGCAGAGGGCATCCGTATCGATAGACTCTGGATTGGTTGAAAATGCCCACGATATGAATATTTAGACCAATCCGATTTCCCGAAGTATCCATCGCATTTAGCTGAGAGGAAAGCCAAATGACGACAAACGACTCAGTCGCGCTGTAGGTTCAAGCGTGCGTGTGGCGGCGACGCGCAGCGCTCTTGAGACTGGGGACGCCGGCGCAGGGTGCAGAAGCGGCGCCGTGGCGCACGGACGCGGTCCCGTGCTGGTGGATAGTCAACACGGCGGCGTTCCGATCGACCGCGCTCGACCACCGCCTCTTTCGCGAAGGCATCGAGGCGCTCGCGCTCCTGCGTCTTCTCTCGCGCATGAATCGCCCTAAATGCGCGCGCCTCGTTGGAGAGCTATGGCTGCAGTCAGAGTTTCTCGAGGAGTTCTGCGACGGGGACGAAATGCTTGAACTGGGCTTTGAGTTCCACGTCACGACGCCCCAACACCTCGCGCTTGTGAGCGACCAAATCGTGGGTGTCGACATGCCAGCGACGGACTTTCTCGACGACTTTGAATGGCTCAAGAAAACTATCCTCTCGCTTGACGACAAACTCATTCAGCCGATTCCTCTGCGACTTCACGTCAGCACACGCATGGGTAGCCACGATTTCGCCGACGTGCTTCGACACATTGTACAGAACGCTGTCACACAGCGTCTGTACGCTCAGATCCCATTGCAGGGCGACCAAGCACTTGCCGCGACAAGCACACGACTCGAGATTGTCGAAGTGAGAATGGATGGGCCATCAAATGTGACGGCAAACGTTGCTTGCCTTGAACGCCTCGCTAGATTGACGGAGCTTGGTGTGAGCGTGCCTCGACTTCTGTCTATCCGCGATGAACAGTGGCCATCTCGGACATTGTTCTCTGCGACGAAGGCGCTTCAGCAGTTGATTCCTCAAGTCTTCAGTGATGGAGCGCGTATGAGCCCCAAGTATATCTACGTAAGCGACGCTACGTCCCTCGAGTTCATGCCCGCCGTCTTTTCAGCCCTTCAAGTCAGCAAAATGGTCGAGGAGATCGACTTGGATGTTCAGTCACACATGGAACAAGACCTTGAAGAGGATGTCGCGTTGAGTCTTTGGAAGTGGGCGGCCTACGCTCTCTTTAGCCGCCATGCTCACCACCGTGCCAGCGTCATTTCGTTACGTGCCGGATCTCTTGACGCTCGAGCTGTGGACGCGATGGCATCAATCATCCGCGCGCAACCCACTTGCCGCGCTCTTCAATATCATTGCGCCAGACGAGCAGTGGATTTCGGCCTCGAAATTTTTCATTGGGGTCTCCGGGACTGCTCCGCAAACCTGCAAAGACGCATTGTTCCAGCCCCAAGAACCGTTGCAAGTACGCGTTATCGAGCGAGTGAACACTGACGAGGAGTATTGGTGGCGAGTGCTTCTTCCCGGTCGCGGAGAAGCTTGGGTCAGGGGCAACGAGGCAACCAAAGTCACTCAAGAGGATATTGTCACGGCATCTCATCCCGCGTTGTCTTTGATCCACTTGAAAATCGAGTGTATGTCGCCAGACAACATGGCCCACGTCTTGTCTTGGCTTCGCGTGATTCCGCGCATCATGAGCAGCATTGAACTGGAAACACACGGCCTCAATTTCGCCCATTTCGACGCGACTGAGTGGACAGCAGACGTCCTTCGTATCTGCCCAAACGTCGACGGATTCACTTTTCCGTCAAACGTCAGCATCGACACTCTCCACGTTTTTGTTCGCGCAGCAGAAACCGAGTGTTGTCGTCTCCGCCGTTTAGGTCTCCACCACCGTTTCCGCCCAGATTCCACCGACATCGTTGCGTTCCTCGGCGTCCTGAGCAACACGAGCCACCCACTCACAAGACATCTCGAAGAACTCGCTTTCGGGGTGCACATTCCACGCAGCGACAAGACGTCAATGCGGGATTTTCGTCAAGCATGGAGTCTCTTGCTGCAGAGCAACCGCAATCTCCACACGATTGCACTTGTGCTCGTTGCCCCTGAACCAGTGTGGTGGGACGCCGAAGAAGTCTCAATCCGCACTGGCCCACTGTCGATGACCAGCAAGCTCGCGTTCCTCAGTGGCGTTGACACTCATGCGCTCGACACAAGTGTCATCAGTCACATCTTTGGATTTGCAGCGCCCCATCGAATTCGCCAGGTCCAGATCCAGTTCGTTCCGTCCCCCTAGACACGATGCTAACACACTCGGTGTTGCTGGCAAAACTGTCAGGTTTGGTGAGTAATACACTGCAGTAGTTTCGGTGGATAGTTGCAACCTTCGCTGCAGATCTCTATCGAATGCGCGTGAAGCAACAGACGTTCTTGAAGCACGAGCACGTAAATGAAACCTGGCACCAACGCTAGTGGCTCAATGACGCAAGTGCTCTGTAGCCATACTACACAACAAAGGCGATATACCACATTTCGAAGGTTGGATCAGACGTTGAAGCTCATCACACGACAGAGGTTGCTCGCCCCATTCTCGAAGATGACGCGTACGATCGCCACCGCCCAGCGCATGCGCCTTGGTCTTCCGCATCGGCCGCACCGATCCGTTCGCAGAGATCAACTCGCTCGTGAGCGCAATCTGCTGGTGGATCGCTGCCGCAGAACTCCAAGAGGACGGCGTCTGCGCTGGCCACAACGGTCCGTAGTACAAGGAGGCCCAGCCTGGACCACCTCGTAGAAGCGGTTGCCGCTCGTCTGCAGCATGGCAAGAGCGACATGGGCGTCTGCGCTCCATCCGCGACCGTGACGCGGTTTGAAATTGTCGAAGTCGATGTTGGCGAGCGTACCGATGACTTTATCAGTTTGGATGCGGTCAAGATCCTCGCGAACCGCGTGCGCCGGGGCGTCCGAGTGCCCCCATCTCCCAGTGCAGGATAGTCAATCAGAATCGAGAAGTATTTACGACGGCATTGTGTCGTCTCTTCAGGTGCTGCTGCGTTCATCGGCCATTCCTCTGAGTGTCGAGTCGGTCCAAATAATCGAAGCCGACGACCTCTTGGCCGCATTGTTCTCGGTTGTTCAAGTGAGCCAGAATGTAGATCGTGTCTACGTCGAGATCCGCTACAGGCCGTACGATTACGAAGACGAGACAGGTGATATCGGCGCTCAGAGTATACGACTGTCGCAGTGGGCAGCATACACGCTGTTCAGCCGACACGCGAATCGTCGCGTCAAGGGAAGAGATTCTGCATATCGATGAGTTTGACCGCCAAGCACAGGCAGCCGTTGAACCAACTCTCCGGGCGAAGAATCCGTTGACGACACTATTCCACAGTGATTTGAACGACGAGGTCTGGATTCGAGCGTCACGGTTCTTCTTGGAAGGTCTTTTCGACAATCGAACTGGACATGCCCAGCTAAGAGTATTTTATGCGGACGAACCGACTTCGGTTCGCGTCATCGACATTAGAGAAGTGGATGGAACGTTGTGGTCGCGCGTGCCCTCCATGGATGTGGCCAAGCGTGGGCTCTGGATGAAGAGTTGACAAGCGTCCCGACACAAAACGACAACACACTTGTGCACACCCGTCCACAGTCACTCCATCTCCGAGGATTCTCACCCGAGACTTCGGTCGAGTCCTCGCCCTGCTGCGTCTTCTGATTGGATCTCTGTCGACTCTGCAAATTTGTACGTGGGCGAGCCGTTCAGCGATACGACCAAGTTTCTCGACATTCTGTGCGATGCGAACCACCCATTGACACAACGCCTGAAAGAACTGGATCTCTTCGTCTCACCCGTCGACATGTCCACTGCTGACTTCACAGTCGCGTGGCTTCGAATGCTGCGTGTGACTCGTCGGCTGCACACGATTGTACTCCGTCTCGAAGCACACGTAACCGTTGTAGCAGATGACAGTGCCCCGTTGCAATTCGTACAGTCCGCTAGACCTACCAAGCAAGAATGCCTTCCTCAGCATCCTCCGTAACCCACCTAGTGCGAGAAGTGGGGTTGATATGGTCATTGCCGCCATCATCGTTGTGTTTGCGGGTCGACACCGGCTTCGTCGATTTCTAGTTCTCAACGCGGAAGAGGAGGAGCACGAGAACAGTGTTGGAAACGACGACGACGACGCCTGAGTCGAGATATATTCAACCTTTATCCGTAATGAGTTTTCGAAGATCTTGCCGCGAGCTGACAGGCTGCACTGCTACGTCATTGCTGCGTGCGGACGATGCTGGTCGCCGAGAACGTATATCCGAGTAACTGCACAGACTTTTCCACTTTGATGGAGTCACCTTCTTCAAACCGCACACCAGCTTGCTGGGCTTTGCGCAATATGAGAGCTCCCATATTCTTCACTGCTTCCGCAGAGTCGGCACCAAAGACAACGTAGCCGTCGTGGAACACAAGACCTGACTTATCACCAATCGCTCGCCTGACACCACTTCTAAAGGATTCAAACGCGGGCGACGTGTAGTGGTTCATGCTCTTCAAGCGAAAGTAGTGGTTGCACATGCCGTACATCAAGTCGAGGGCTGTCAAAGTTGCCGAGTCACTCACACCGTGGCGCGTTGCGTACTATTCAAAGTGGTGCCGGCCCTCAGGTGTCGTAGCAAGCTGGTCAGACAGCCCCACCTCGTGACGCATCTGAACGTACTGTTCGATCCAGCTCCGGAACGCTTTGCGCCGCTGCTTCTGCTTGAGAAGCCGGCGTTCGAGCAGCTCGAGCAGTTCTTCGGCTTGGGGCTTGCGATCGAGCGCAATAAACAGTTCCACCGCTTGCATCACAAAGGCAAAGAACGTGTCAAAGTAGACACCGACGCCGGCCCACCGCAGAAAATCCTCGAGGGGGTTGACAGGCTTTTTCGATTCGTCATACTGGTCAATCTCGTGACGAGGGAAATTGGGGATGTCACGCAGTTGGCGATGATACTTGTTGAGCAGGAAAATTGCTCGCGAGGCTTTTTGAGTGCAGTTGAGAACCATATCGCCCGGGAAGGCCTCGAGATCTCCGAATCTGGTGCGCGTCCGGAGGAACATCGTCAAGTGAGCACGGAGTTCGCCGAGTGTCTCTGCGAGAGCGACCACACACGTGCCGATGACCACTGGGTCCACCATTTGGCCTTTGTTTTTGAGTGTCTCAATATCAAGCGCGAACTGGTCCATCAAATCATCAGACTCTGCAAGCGGTCGAACGGTGAGGACGGACGAAGTCAATTCGTCTTCTGGGGCGCCAGTGGCTTCTGCGTCTTCGTCCGCCGCCTCATTCTTTGTCTTCTTCCCCTTCTTTTTCTTCTTTTTCTTCTTAGCAGGCTCTGCCGATGGTTGTGTTGCCGTAATACTAGTAGTGGCAATACACGCATCAGCTCCAAATGCCTTGAGCACCTTGATCGTCGCGCTGTCCTTTGCTTTCGTCGCAATTTGGGACAGGGACTCGTTCGTATGATACGTGCGTGTGTGCAAGTCCCGTGCTTCTCTGGCATCCAACATCAAGTGCACAATGTCGGCCAAACCAGCTCGTGCCGCAGTGTGGATTGCAAGATCATTGCACTTGCTCTTGTCTTTCGTACCATCATCCGTGTAGAAATGCCGTGGTTGAAAGTCAAGTGCCCCCATATGAATGAACCACTCGATGAGTCGGCGATCGCGGCCAGGTCCGGCCGCCACTTGGTGAAAAAGCGTGCACGACGGTGTATCGGCCTTTTCTATTGCGAGCACTTCTGGGTTACTCTGGACAAGACGTTTGACGCGATTCGCGTGCTCCTCTGGCGGTGTGCCTTTGGTACTTGCCAGCATCTCGAAGATTGTCTCGAACGTGTCTTCAACTGGTTCCACGACGGTTCCAAATTCGGCTTCGATCCACTTGGGCGTCGGAGGCAACGTAAAGTAGGTATGCGGGATATCTTCTCTGCCATCCAAAGCACGGGCGACAGTCGTGGCTGCACGGTTGCAGTAGAATTCGACCGCACCGCCGAGCACTAGACCACGCATGCGGTGCATATCATCACGAAGAAAATCCCTAGCATCGTCCGTGATCGAAACGGAGCCGTCACGATTCATGCAGTCAAGAAACGGCATGAGCGGGAGCATCACCGAGACGACAATGGCAGACGGAATGGGCCATTCGCGATCCGTCGGCCGGCGCATCAGTTCGATCGTCTTCTCACAGTCGAGTTCTTCACGAAGACCTTGGAAAACCGCCTCCATATCTTTGCTCATATGGAGGAAATCGGTCGCGAGAATGCGGGACTCAAAGAGCTCTTGTGTACACAGATCTGAGACTGACGATAGCAGCGTCTGCCACGAGTTTGTCGCTGGCAAGACCGAGAAATCATCGCCGAGCAACAGGCTGTAGACTTTCGAGACTGTTTCCAAGAAAATGCGGCCAAGAGCGCGGCGCTCGAACCGCTCCGAGGTCGGAGCGCGACGATCCATCATCGCGTCGACCTTTGCGGTCGTAAACTCGGAAGCCAGCATGAACGCCCGTCCAAACGACCCGTGCGATGCTCGAACACCGAGTGGTCGAAACACAAACCTGTTGTATGCCGGGATGATCGTCTCGTAAGGTTCCATCGGCTCAAGCAGGCAGCGGTCGCGCAGTGCCGAGTACAGTTGGCCAAAGGCAATGAATCGCGTCTCAAAGTCGAGCTCTTCAAACCCGGCTTTCACATACCCAATGTGGTTGTCCAGGATCGTGAGTCCAGCGAGGAGCGGGTTTGTGCGGAACAACGTCGGCATCAAATCTCGGATGGTTTCACGGCCGAAATCTTCATCGTGTGTAGGATCAGCTCTCGTATCTTCGGGTCCTGTCCGTCAAAGAGACCGCGGCTGAGAACGTCCATCGGTCGCTTGTCGAGCTCCCACCAGTGCAAAAGTGCTAGTCCCACGTGCCGCTCGAGGTCGCCATCGCCTTGCAGCGCCGCAACCGACCGGACCCAGCACACACACGCAAACACGAGCTCCAGCGACGCACTGCCCGACGTCCGCAACCGCTGCAAGTGCTCGAGTATGTCATCGGCAAACACACCGAGATGGAATACCTCCTTGTCATTGGGCGCATCCATCAGAATGTTGAGCACGCGTGGGAGGTGAAAACTGAGAAATCTCGACTCGTCTTGCGCACTTGGGACGCTGTACGTCGAAATCCACGCAAGCGCATCCACTAGGATCGGCTTGCCGTGCGACATCTCGATCTTATGGGCGACACTGAGCAGCGACCGCGACGCACCGAGCATATCAAAGAGAATTGTGCCTCCAACGTACGTCCCTTGTTGCTCGTGAATCGAGTGAAGTCTTTCATCCATGTCGTGGCCCTTGGTATAGTCTTCAAGCATCTTCAACAAGTCTTTGGCCGTCGCAATTGCCGGATATCGTAACTGAACACGCGCAATGACAGCGTTCGCACCGTCAATCGCGATCTTGGCCACCGCAGCAGCTTCGAGTAGCGTCTTTTCTTGGCGCTTGACTTCCGCAAACAAGTTGTGGACCGCCTCCGAGAGTTCTTCCAGCTCCATAAAGACCCACGCCATTTCGGTCTGCACGTCTTCAACGTACGTCGCTTCATCAAGGCGCGCGCGTTCGCCCTTGGACAAGCGAGCGCTTTTGTTCTTCGATGCCGATGTCGTAACTTGGCTCGATTCTTCTGGCTCAGCGTCAAAGAAGTCGGTCGGGAGACTGAGGACGTCGTAATAGTTCGTAAAGTCGAGCGTTGTCTTCGTAGCGCTCGCGGTCGGTAGTACAGGAGATGCCGTCGCTGGTGAATACGCCGCTGTGAGCCTATCGTACCACACCCGAAGACGGTTGAGAAAGTACGCGTGCTCGACGTCGGCTTCTAACTTGTGAGATGCCGCGAAAAACAACGCCATGCGCGTCCGAAGCGTAATCGCCGAGGCACAGGCAGCCATCGCTCGTGGCCAGCACTGGAGCAGCGCCGGCGTGAGCGCTGTTGGCTCGTGCGCGATCGCGTCGACGAGTTTCTCGTAGACATCGAGCGGTTGGCGCTTGGTCTTGGGCGAAGGAGCGACGCGGAGGCCGCTGCTGCGTGCGCGCAGCAACCATTCGAGAAAGTATGCGGTCGCGCGCTTGTACTTGGCGTACGTGCCGGTCGGAAACGCCGTTGGCGACGTCGCAGTCGCGGCGCGCGTCAGTTGCATCTTGCTCGTTTGGAATGTGGAGTAGTGGCGCGCGAGCGTGCTATATCAGTGCGTTTGTCTTGAACGGACCCGATATACTAAGATAGCGTTTTCCGTGAATAAGAATTGTGGCCATAAAATTGGTAGCTATATCATTCAATAAAGTAGCGCAAGCAAACAATCGGATATGCAAACAAAACCCAGTTCATCACCACGCGTGTCCAGGGCCCAATTGTCAGTGTTGGGTCGATTGTTGCTATGGCGCACTGCGAACAATGTCTGTGGCCGAGAACGTAAAGCCGAGGAGCTCCACTTGCTTCTGAGCCGTGATGGTCTCACCTTCTTCAAACCGCACGCCGCATCGCTTGGCCAAGCGGAGAATGAGCGCACCGCGCTTTCGCAATTCGTCAGCAGTCTCCGCGCCAACCACAACGTAACCGTCGTGAATGACCAAGCCCACAGGCTCGTGAAGCGCTCGCTTGACGTCTTTCTGGAAGGCTTCAAACGCAGGGGACGTGTAGTGGGTTATGCTTTTCAAGCGAAAGTAGTGGTTGCACCGGCCGTACATCAAGTCAAGGAGCATCAAGACGATGGGATCGCTCACGCCGTGGCACGTTGCGAACCATTCGAAGTGGCGTCGAGCGTCGGGCGTTGAGCCGAGCTCGTGGGCGAGTCCCGCCTTGCGTCGCATCTCGATATACTTCACCACCCAGCTGCGGAACGCGTACCGACGGTACTTGAGTTTGAGCAACCGTCGCTCGAGCAAGCTGAGCAACTCTTCTGCTTCCGACTTGCGCTCAAGTGCGATAAGCAGGCGAATCGTCAGCATGACAAACGAGAAGAAGGTCTCGAAGTACTTGCCGAGGGCCACCCACTTCATATACTGCAATAAAACGTCCGTTTCTTCGACCGACTCGTCGATGTGTAAAGCCTTCTTCTCAGAATCCAGCTTGTCGTGCATGTACCGATGGCATTTGTTCAGCAGGAAAGTTGCTCGTGATGCTGCTTGGAGCTCAGCGAGCGCGCGGTTTCGTGGAAATGCGTTGATGTCCGGCGCTTTGTCATATACGTCCAAGCGAGAGCGAAGTTGCTGAAGATACGCCACAATGGCATTCACGCAGGCGTCTTTAACTTCCTTGGCCGCTCCTTCGTCCAGTTTGAGCGTTTCGAAATCTAGTGCGAGTTGTTCAACCGCGTCACCAGACGGTGCGAGCGGCCTGATGTCGAGCGGCTTGACCGTGTCCTCAGCCTTGGGCGGAATCACTTCGATAGACTTCTTTCTCTTGGTCTTCTTTCCGTTTTTCTTTTTCTTCTTGCCGGGTGACCCGCTAGAACTCTCTCTGCTCGAACCAAGGGCGCCAAATGACTTGAGCACCGCGAGCAACGCGCCGTCATTCGCGTTGGTCGCAATGTCGACAAGCGACTCGTTCGTGTGGTACGTCCGCGCGTGCAAGTCGCGCGCTTGACTCGCGTCCAGTAACCAGTGTACAATGTCGACAAATCCGGCTCGCGCCGCCGCGTGAATGGCGAGGTCGTTGCACTTTTGATCGTCTTTCGTGTCCTCGTCCGTGTAGAAATGCCGTGGCTGGACATTTAGTGCCCCCATCTGAATGAACCACTCGAGCAGTCCGCAGTCGAGCGCCGCCCCAGCTGCTGCTTGGTGCAGAAACGTACACAAGGGCGTGTTCGGCTTCTCCTTTGTGAGCACGTCCGGAACTTTCTTCACAAGACTTTTGACCCGATCAATTTGATCAGCCTTGAGCGGGCCGCTGCTGCTCGCCAACATGTCAAACACCGCGTCGAACGTGTCTTCCACAGCCTCGTCTTGTCGTTCAAACTCGCAGTCGACCCACCTGGGCGTCGCTGGCAGCCTGAAGTACACGTGCGCGGTGTCTTCGTGGTCATTCGTCAGTATTCGGGCGATGGTCTCTGCTGCTTGACGGCTGTTCGCTTCGATAGTGCCCTCCCTGGTGACGCCGCGCATGGCGATGAATCCCTTCCGTATCATTGCCGCTGCGTCCTCCGTGATCTTCGTCGTGCCGTCATCATTCATGCAGTCGAGCACAGCCGTGAGGCGTTGCATCACTGCCATAATCAGTCCGTTTTCCGTGGAGAGTAGTCTTCCGCCGTGCGGCTGCATGCGCTCGAGCATCGACTGAGCGTTGAGCTGCTCCGCGAGCGACCGGAAAATGGCCTTGAGATCGTCAGCCACACGAAAGAGATCGGTCGCGAGCACGCGAGACTCGAAGAACTCCTTTGAGCACATATTCGAGACGACCGACAGCAGCGACTGCCATGAGCTCGTCGGCGGCAAGACTGAGTAGTCGTGGTTCATCAACAGCCCAAATGCAGGAGAAATCGTCTGCAAGAATATCCTTCCCAATGCGCGATGCTCGTACCGCTCGGCAACCTCGGCCCGGCGATCCAAGAGCGCGTCAATCTTGGCGTTTGTAAACTCACAGCTGAGCATGTACGTCCTCGCAAACGATCCGTGCGAGACTCGAACGCCATTCGGACGAAACACAACCGCATTGTACCAGGGCAACATCGTTTCGTACGGTTCAATCGGTGCGAGGAGCCGTCGATCGCGCAGCGCCGAGTAGAGTTGGCCAAAGGCAACGAAACGCCACTGAAACTGAAGTTCTTCAAACCCCGTATGCGCGTACGCGAGCTGCTTGTCCAAGATCGTGAGCCCAGCGAGCAGAGGGCTCGAGCGCATCAGCAATGGGGCCGATACAGTCGCCCTTGACTGTGTAACGCGCGACTCCATCCAATCGCGCAAGTCTTCGAGCACAACATGGCGGTCCAGCAAATCAACAAATCGCTGGTCGAGATCCCACCAGTGCATGAGCGCTAGTCCAACGTGGTGTTCGAGGTCTCCGTCGCCTTGGAGCGCAGCGACCGAGCGGACCCAGCACACGCAGATAAACACGAGCTCCAGCGACACGGCGCCTGTTCTCCAAAACTTCTCCAACGGGGGGAAGATTTGGTTGTAGACAAATCCCCCATAGTTGATGGCTACGAACCGGTCATGTGCGTCCTTGAGCGTGTTGAGCACACGTGGGAGGTGAAAACTGAGAAAGGCTGACTCGTCTTGTGCTGCAGGGACTTGGTATGTCGAGACCCATTCACTGGCATCGACTGCCAGCGGCTTACCATGGGACGTCTCAATCTTGCGGGCGACGCTCAGTAATGACCGAGTAGCGCCCATCATGTCAAAAAGAATCGTGCCGCCGACGTATTCGTCACTCTTCTTGTGGATCTCGCCGAGCCGCTCGTTCATGTCTTGGCCTTTCGTGTAGTCGTCCAGCATCTTCAGCAAGTCTTTGGCCGTCTCAATGGCCGGATAGCGCAGTTGGAGCCGAGCCAGCATAGCTTTCGCGCCGTCCAGCGCAACCTTGGCGACGGCCGCGGCCTCCAGGAGTGTCTTTTCTTGGCGCTTGACCGCAGCGAACTCGTGGTGAATGGACTCTGACAGTTCTTCCAACTCCATAAAGACCCACGCGATTTCCGTCCGCACATTTTCGACAAAAGTCTCTTCTTCCAGTCGTGCACGCTCGCTCTTTGACATACGAGGGCCTTTGCGCCGCGTCGGCGTCGAGACTTCGGTCGGTTCTTCTGGCGTAGAGTCAAAGAAGTCGCCTGGGAGACCGACAACGTTGTAGTAGTTGGTATAGTCGACCGTCGTCTTCTCGGAACTGGCCGTCGGCAACGTCGCCAACATCACTTCGGGAGTGAACGCTCCCACGAGCGTATCATGCCACGCGCGCAGACGGTTGAGAAAGTGCGCGTGCTCGTCGTCGGCTTCCAGGTCGTCCGACTCGGCAAAGAACAGCGCCATGCGTGTGCGCAACGTAATGGCAGACGTACAAGCGGCCATCGCGCGTGGCCAGCGCTGAAGGAGCGACGGTGGGAGCGCTGTCGGCTCGCACGCGATCGCATCGACGATTTTCCCAAAGAGACTGAGCGGCTGGCGCGCTGTAGACTTGGGCAGTGGGGCGACACACAGGCCGCTGCTGCGTGCGCGGAGCAGCCAGTCGAGAAAGTAGTTTGTCGCGCGCTTGTACTTGCCGTACGTGCCAGTCGGAAACGCCGTCGGCGTCGGCGCCGCAGCGGCGCTTGAGCGGCGCTGCATCGCGTGCTGTTGGTTCGAAAGTGGCATCGTTGAAGGTCGAATGTGGGACAGGTATCATATCATTCAATGGAGGTTTTGGACGGTCTCTTCAATCTCTTCAATGATCACACAACAGAGGCAACGGACGGTTTCGATCGATGAATGTTAAGTATCTATTTACAGAGGTACGGTACCCAGGATCAGAAGTTTGCTCCCATCACACATCCATCAAAGTTTGATTGATGGACGTTGGGCTCGCGGGTCCATGAGTGTCCGACGGGAAACCACACCTACACAGTGGTACGAACAACCTTCGATCCAAGGGCGCCGTTATTCTCCAGTCGCGGTGAACTCGGCAGTATCGAGCAGTGGGGGGAGGTCTATTTTGAACGTTGAACCCAGTCGTTTTGTGCACGACGATGGAGGTCAAAGAGCTCCGCGCGCGGCTCCGTACGCGCCACGACGCGCTCAAGCGCCTTGGGCGGCTCGATGGGGAGTCGAGAGCTCAGACTGCGTGGTGGCACAACAGCTCAACTCCCGTGGTCTGCTGGTGGATGGATGGCGTCACAGCCCCGTTATCAACAGACCCACGCTTCATTTCGTTTCGCTTCGCGTCGGCGCCGAAGCCCTTGCGCTTTTCAACGTCTTGGCGCATGCCGACGTTGCCGAGTGCTTTCAAGAACTTGCGATAGTGTGGCCGTATATGGCTCCCTGGTTTCCACCTGGAACACGCTTCCAAGACCCAGTGTCTGGGGGTGAACTTGGGGTTGAGTACCGCATTCTCGAATGTGATGACCTTGTGCCAGTGAGTGAACGCGTCGTTGGTGTCGACGCCCCGAATCAAGATTTCCTCGACGACAATAACTGGGCCAGGTCGTCACGAACCAGTTGGCAAGCGCGGCCGATTCCCGTACGGCTCCACGTCACGCTAAGGAGCCGAGAAACCAACGACATGGCCTTTGTGCTTCGCCAGATCCTTCAACTCGTGACGCAGCGAAACTTTCGCGAGCTTTCGACAGCGGGCAGCGTGCCGGCTCAAGCGGCGGCAAGTACACGATTTGAGATCGTTGAAGTCTGTGCAGACGATCCTGCTACGTGCCCTGTTGGGAATCTCGTGGTCCTCGAGTGCCTTGCCAAGCTCACGGAGTATGGCATCCGCGTGTGTCGTCTCCCAACAATTCGCGTGGAAGCACTGACGGTACAACAGCATGTGACGATGACGGCTTCGTTTCAGTCCTTGATGCCGTCACAGGGTGGGAGCACGAGCCTAAACAGCGTGTATGTGAACGACAACACTTCAGCGCTTGCTGTCCCTGCACTCTTTTCAGCAATCCATACAAGTCCATCGATTGAGCACGTCAAAATGGAAGTCCACTACGAGGTGAATGAGGCACACGAAGGCTCCCACTTTGACACCGTCATGGCGCTGTGGCGATGGAGTGCATACGCGATGTTCAGTCGAGATGCAAACCCACTTGTCAAGCATGTGTCTCTGTGGCTCGATTTTCTCAATGCCCAAGCGGTCCATGTGATGGCGCCAATCCTCCGTGCTGAGAATCCGCTTGCTGCGCTCTTTGGTATTGTGGACGAGACCGACCAGTGGATCCAAGCGACTCGATTTTCTCTTTCCGACCGACAGTGGACAGTGGCGACGCCGAGTTTATCACACAAGAACCACATGTTCTGCACGCCGTCGATTGTGTTGAGGTTCGAAAGACAAAGTGGTGGGGCGTGATCCTTCCAGGTCACGGGAAAGCGTGGGTCCGATCGACAGACGCCATAGCGGTCGATGCGCCCGACCCGTCGACACAATCGGCCGTGAATCTCACATTTCAGGGGTTCTTCACGAACAACACAGGCGACGCCTTGACGTTTCTG
>JAADWR010000045.1:0-31140 GCA_023336345.1 Pythium inflatum | reverse complement strand
GTTGCAGTCGTTGCTGACCCACTTGCTGGAGCTCCTGCTGAAGTCGAGATAACTCTCCCTCCATGCGTTGCTTCTCGTTCGTTGTTTCATTGAGGCGTGCACGTACAGCAGCTCTATCTCCCTCCACAGCCGTCAACTGGGTCTCCACATGTTGCAGTCGCCGTACTCGACGTCAGGTGGTGGGATGCGGTCAGCACGAGCACGTTTGAAGTCCATGAGTTTTCTGGATCACATGCGGGGGCTCGGCAGCGTGGGAATTGAACTCGCGGAGCTGTAGAAGCTCCGGCGCCGGGATGCACTGTATCTTGGTCTTGCGTTATCCAGTCGTTGCATACCGGGTCCGCAAGATCCACGTGGTTCGTGATGCGGGACTGGTCGATGCGATGCACGCCTGGGTGCTTGACCTCGTCTACAACGTTAACTGCCACGGTCGCATCGGCAGCCTTGCGAACTCCCAGATGCCAAAGTCGTCGCCATACCATGACCCTGTGGCGGAAACGAGTGGAAACGTGCACAAGCGCGACGGCCGAGCGGACATCAGTCCGAGATGTTGCTTGTTGCTGGCGCTCCGCTGGAACGAAAACGACCACCACGACTGTACCGATCGGCACATATTGACGAGGATAAACTGGTTGACAAAGAGACTTGCGAATGACGCGTCGCACGTAATCCGATGGGGCTTGGACATGATGCAGTGCTCGAGAATCGCGCGGCTGGTGTGTACGGCCGACTCATTCTTGTAGTTTGTGTTATGACTTGGAAGAGATAACTGTAGATAGACATCGTCAGGATCCGTAGTTGATTCACTGACTGGAGCTCCTGGCGAAGACAAAGGCTGTGCATGAGCTAGTTGGCTTCTTCCCTTGCCGCTGAGCTCGTTGCTCATCAAAGGTCGCAGTTCCGACGTTCTGTCGAGATCACTCTCCAAGATCTCAAATAAAGACCACTGATCCTCGCGAGCGCGAGAGAATAGCCTCCCATTGTCTGTCGATTATTGTCCGTTGGGACTTGTTCGGGCTTGCAAGGCCACATGCTGCGCCACATTGTAATGCTGACGAGCTTGACGTTTCCCCATCGTCGCGCTATTGTTTTGGATCGCGTTCGACAGATGTCCCATCCGTGGGTGGTCCAACGCTCAAATGTTGGGAGTTTCCAACAATTGGTGGGCCAACGCGCGGATGTTGGGAGTTCCCAACGCCAATGCGAATGCCAACACCAATCCACGTCGCCTACAATACCTCTTTGTCCGTACCATTTCAGGCAAATCAGCATGCACTCCGCCGTCTCGGCATCAGCGATCACAACGGACACGCTGAGTATCCACGCGCACGCGCCGCGTCGTCCAGTGTGGCACACGGGAAGCTATATCAAATGTTGTAGGTTTCCAATAGATGGGTCCATACGATGATTGATGATCGGAGGTCTGGCGTCATCACACTGAAATTTTGGCTCGGAAAGCAAAGAACATCACTCCGTTCGGAGTGATGGTCGGGCGAATCTCTTCGACAACTGACAGATAGCTTTTCACCGAGTCATTCCGCGATTTTCCCCGTCATGACAACAACGCAAGAGCAGCAGCAGGTACGGCGGCTAACACATACTGCTGTGGTTTATAGGAAACGAAGAAGCGCGAGCGCGGCGGCGGCAAGTGTGAAGCGCTGCGGCCGAGGAGGTCGTCGCAGAGGAGGCGTGGGTGCTGTGCTTGCGGCGCTTTCATGGGACTGTATGCGGCGCCTCGGTGCACCATGACGAAGGTAATATAGAATAGTGATAATGCGAGTATTATTGAGCGATCATTCGCGAGGCTTTCAAGCCTGGTTAAACCAGGCCTATATATCTCAAGAACTGACACATATGTAACATTCAAACATTGCACTCAGCAGCAACGGTGGTTGAATGGATCATGCATGGTCCACACGCAACCTAATATTCTTCCTCATCTTCGTCACCTTCTGTGATCTGGTTGAAGCGCGTGAGCGGCGCGCGGCTCTGCCGCTCGGCACATGGTGCTGGATCATCGACGAGCCTTGACGCTTTGGAAAGTACTGTTGGCGGTCGTTTGGCACGATCCAATGCGGACGACAGAACGAGTTGCATCGGTGATGAGCGAAAAACGACGAGATGCCGCGCGGACCGAGATCCGTGGGCCCATACTCCTGAGTCGTCGACATAATGACGGGATCCGTGATGATAAAACCGTCGCAATAGACGGCGCCTTGGAGATCACAGAGCATTGCGCGTCGATCGATCGTGGGGTACGAGTAGTGGCTCAGCGCCCGCATAGCGTTGCTCCACGCCGTCGCATACGCTGGCGTCCAGCCAGTGTTCGAATTGAACTTTTCAAAGTTCTCAATCATGGGCCCAACGAGGTTCTTCTCGCCCGGTCGACTCGAGTCTTCGGTAAACGTCCAGACCGTAGGGCGATTGACCCAAATTTCGCGGTCGATAAACGCTTTCTCGTTGAAGCGGTCGACAATATCGATGGTCTTGGCGACAATCTTCATCTCGGACGCAAAGTACGCGTCGTCAAAGACCGAGCCCGCCTTGAAGATCTTGCAGATGCACTTTTGGCCACGCCGTGCGCCTTTCGTATACGTGCCTTGGTACACAAGCTTGAACGTCCCCGTGGCAAACACGCCGACAAGTCAATGGTTGACTTGGTCGTATTGTTCTCGAGCGGGTACGTGGGGCGACGCGCAGGACGCGCCGGCATCCTCAAGACTATAGTATAGAGAGTGAGAGAGTGTACGGAAATTGGTCAAGTGGACCTCTGATCACGCCGTCCGAGAGACTTGGACCCGCACTGACGATGGAAAGATGCGGAGATGGAAATCAGCATGGTCGAAGCGAAATTAAAGCAGGGTTTCTGCAATATACTGTGTCATAACCGTCATTTAACCGGTAATTGCGGTAAGATTTGGTCGATTTCCGAGATCGCGAATGCCAACGACTCGATGGCAACGAACCAAGTGATCCCCGTCTGAATAGTCACTATTCATTTGAACTTCCGCAGAGGTGTTCCTGCACTATGGACATCTGTTAAGATGCTCTCAACGAAGGAGTGCAATTTGCACTCCTTCCACGCCATGATTTGGTTCGACTTCAACTTCAGAATGTATCCAGAGCAAAAAGCTAAGCCAGCCTAAGGTACAAACTGTACCGTGGGGTTCGTAACCAAATCGCGTGGGTACGTGGCATTCATCCAAGCAACACCGACGCACCGACACTCTGGCCTGACGATGCCGCTCGGCGTGAGTTTCCCGCAGCTCGTGTTCGTCCCGCCGCTCGTGCTCCTGGCGTCGGCGCTCGCGCTCTTTTGCTTCCAGAATGTCTACCGACTCCTCTTCACAAGTGCGTCATTCTGATGGTGATTGTGCCTCTGGAACATAACTGATCTTCTGGCTTCGTTGCACAGATCTCGCGCCGTACAAGACGATTCCAATCGTCAATTCGCTGCGGCCGTGTATGTTGCTCTTCTAGTGCCTTTACTAGGGAAATCCGCGATACTGACACTTGCTGATAGACATAATGAACTTGCGCCAAGCCCTCGAGCAAGTGCTCGGCAAGGCCTCGTCGCTCAAGTTCAACATGTCGCACGTGCTCTCCATGGGCATTATCATCATGTTGCTCGCCGTGTACAACGCGATCCAGCGCAACAATGAATTGCAAGAACAGCGCATGCGAGCCGAACTGCTGCGCAAGCAAAAGAAGCAAGAGTAGAAACTACGGCCATCTACGATTAGAAAGCTGTCGGAGAAAACGCTCCGAGTGGAATAAAACGACCTATCGCCGTCCGCCGCGCATGGTATCTGCACGTCTACGCGTACAACTTCTCGACAACCTCGGCGTACTTCTCAAGCACGACCTTGCGCTTGAGCTTGAGCGTCGGCGTGAGTTCGCCGCCGCCAATCGAAAAGTCCTTGTCCAGCACTTCAAACTTGGCCACGTTTTGCGCCCGCGACGTCGCACGCGCATTCGCACGCTTGACGCCCTCGGTAATGTACTTCATGACCTTCTCGTCGGCCTTGGCCTCGGCAATCGTCGTCGCCGAGCTGCCAATTTCCTTCATAATCGACAGCGCCTTGGCGTCGAGCTTGTGCGACGGATGACCTTCGCTGTCAATCACAACGCGGAGCGTAAACATGGCCGACAGGAACTTGCGCTTGTCGCCAATGAGAATCGCGTTCGAGAGGAGCGGCACTTCTTCCTTGATGCAGTCTTCAATGAGGATCGGCGGCACGTTCTCGCCACCGGCCGTAATGATAATCTCCTTGATACGACCCGTAATCGTCATAAAGCCATCTTCATCGACCTGGCCGCAATCGCCCGAGTGGATCCATCCTTCCGCGTCAATCGTCTCCTTGGTCTCCTTCTCGCCCTTGAGGTAGCCCATCATAATGTTGCGGCCGCTGAAAATCAGCTCCTGCGTCTCCGGCACAACCTTCGTGTGCGAGCCTTCGATCGTGCGACCACACGTCGCAATGCGCCACATGCCGCGCATGCTGCACGTCTGCGGACCCGTGGCTTCGCTCTGGCCAAAGAACTCGTAAATCGGCAAGTCGAGCGAGCCAAAGTACTCGACGACTTCGCGGCTAATCGGCGCGGCACCGCTAAAGCACGCAGCACACTGGTCGAGACCAAGCGCTTCCTTGACGCGACCGAGCACAAGCGCGTGCGCGACGCCAAAACCGCACGGCGCGCCGCCCGACTGGCCAAACTGCGCGAGCTGCGTCTTGATTGCGGCCTTGCTCTTGGCCCACTCGGCAATGCGCTTCTTGAGGCCTGTCGTTTGCGCCGAAATCTCCCACATCTTCTCGGCAATCTTCTCCCACACACGCGGAACACCAAAAAACAGCGTCGGACGCACTTCCTTGAGCGTCACACCGAGTGAGCCCTTGAGCGCATCAGGCTGGGCAAAGTAGAGCTGCGGACCGGCCGTGATCGGGAGGAACACGTCAATGAGCTGCCCGGCGACGTGCGAGAGCGGCAAGTAGCTCACGAGACGGTCGTGGTTGCCGACTTCGAGCTCAAACTGCGTGTTGAGCATGTCAATGACCGTCGCAATGGTCCAGGTGACATTGTCGTGCGAGATCATGACGGCCTTCGGGTCGCCCGTCGTGCCCGACGTGTAAATGAGCGAGCAGCAGTGTCCTGGCTTCTGGGCCGCAATGCGTTCGTCGAGCTTTTCTTGCGGCACGTTGGCACCGAGCTTGATAAAGTCCTCAAACGCGTACACGGGCACACGCGTCTGGAGCCCTTCGGGCACGGGCTCGTTGTAGATCACGAGCGCCTTCAGCTTCGGGAGGTTCTTCTCAATCGCGACAAACTTCTCGAGCTGCTTGACGCCATCACAGACCACGATTTCCGAGTCCGAGTGCTTCGCAATAAACTCACACGCTTGCGGCGAGTTGGTCGTGTAAATACCCGCGGCCACGCCGCCGGCCATGATC
The DNA here is from genome assembly GCA_023336345.1 of Pythium inflatum. Taxonomy (NCBI): domain Eukaryota; phylum Oomycota; class Peronosporomycetes; order Pythiales; family Pythiaceae; genus Pythium; species Pythium inflatum. The sequence goes on along the minus strand of JAADWR010000045.1, from coordinate 25,690 downwards.
GTACCGAGGTTCGCAGCGGTCCACTCGGGCCCGTTAAAGCCAATGATCGAGACGCCGGCAAAGCGGCCGACGTTGAGGTGGAGCAGACTCTTGCCAAATTGCTCACAGAGGTTGTAGTACTCTTGCCAGCTCGTCGTCTTCCACTCGCCATTGATCTTCTGGTGCAGCGCGTTCGCGGCGCCGAGGCGCGCGACCGTCTTCTTGAACTGCGCAATGACGGTCGTGGGCTCCATGGCCGCGGCGCCCTCGCTCTCCGTGCGGATCTTGACTTCCTCGTCAATCTTCCAGGTCGTGTACGCCGACATTATTGTAGTGAGAGAAGAAGCGTCTGTGAGGAAGATGGCCAAAGGCGTTGTGTGCGGCGGAAAGAGAGCAGGACCCAGACGAAGAGAGCCAACGAGCCACAGAGGAGGATGGGCCGAGAAGCCAAAAACCCGCGATCCCTGGAACACCGAAGAAATGGTTTTTGAGTGGAAGTTTACGGCTGTGCTCTCTTTCACAAACAGGGAGCAGAGAGCATGCGACAGGTGGGGCACGGTAACTTACAGTAGTTTGTTGCGAAGGATTCCGAGGAGTTTCGGAAAATTTGTCACAAGCTTTTGATTCCGAAACTTTTACTGAAAATTTCCGTGAGAATGAGGTTTTGATCAAAAACACCTTTTCGGCGATGATGCTGATTACGGCTTCGAAACCCAAAGCCTTGGAAAAAGCAGTGTTTCCAGCTTGGCTTTTTCACGGTAAGGAAAAGTAAAATGTTTGTGCACGTAATCAGACGACTGTGTTTGCTCCCGACTCGCCCACAGGCAAACATACTTGGTCCGAAACTGTAAACTCGAAGCCAAACCCTCGAATTCGGAGGGTTTGGAGCGATCAAGCACATCGAAAGCGATCAAGCACCTTCAGCCGTGCCCTGAACCGGAACCTCTGGTGCGATATGCACCGACACCAACAGCACAGTTCAGCACATCATGACTGTGATTATTACACGTGAATGCAAACTGAGACAGCACTTCCCATCATTTCCCACCGACGACTGACGACGGAACAGTTCGCATCGCATGCGTGACGCGGCGGCGGTCAAGTAAAGCATTGAGCAAAACGGTTGCACTATAAGAGAGGTACTACTCTAGGACATCTTTTAGGTACGATTTCCTAAATCAGGACATTTACAATATCGATTAGCTCGAACTGCAATCGTCATCCTAATTTAGTTCGGTAGGAAGGTCAAGGTGTCCTAATGTAGGGCGTTGCCCTAAAGCCAAAACGCACTTTTTCGAACCGCATCTGCCAAAATGGCTATAGGGAACTTGAACCGCAGAAGAGAGACTCGCTCGTTTCGCGGACGATGGATCTACCACTGCTGCCGCGGCGCTCACGCGTCGCGCTGGTCGTGGACGCGCTGTGGCCGTGCGCCTTTTATTTCGTCTGCTCGTTCGCCATGAACATGCTCACAAAGACGCTCCTCACGACGTACAACTGGCGCGCCATCTACACTCTCGGCGCCGTCCAAAACACGTTTACGATGCTCGCGATCGGCGCGTACCAACTGGCGTCTACACTCACAACAACGTGGCGCCATGGCAGTGCAACGGCCACGTTGCCACAGAAACCGCACTGCGTCGTTTGGTCCCGGCAGCTCGTTGTCCGCACAATGCTTCCGCTTGTGATGCTCCACATTGGCAACATGATTCTCGGTTTTGCGGCTATGCGCGTCGTGAACATGCCCATGTACCTCGTGCTCCGTCGCCTCACGACCATCAAAGTGCTCCTCATCGAGTGGCTCGTGCTCCACAAAGACCTCTCAATCGGGATCAAGCTCGCGCTCCTCGGTGCGTTCTCTTTTTTGACTGGGGATCTATTGGCCTCTGACTTTGTATTGGTTCTAGTAAGCACGACGGGCAGCGTACTTGCCGGTACGACTGACGCGACGTTTGAGCCCGTGGGGTACACGCTCGTCATACTGCAGAATCTCTGTAGTGCCGGTTCCCTGACGTTTGCGAAAGAGAGTCAGTTGGCGTCGCGTGACATCGTCCTCCTCAACAGCACGGCCGGGTCGCTTGTCTGCGCGACGCTCGCGTGGCTGCTCGAGCGAGAGGCTGTGGCGTCGTTCCCGCTCGACGCGTCGTTCTTGGCACTCACGGCGCTCATGTGCAGCGTCTGCGTGCTCTACCAGTTTGCCATTACGATTTGCACCATCCGCAACTCGGCCTTGGCAACGTCCGTCACTGGCAATGTCAAAGACTTGGCGTCGACGACGTGCGGGTTCCTTTTCTTCTCGGACGTTCAGATTCGCGCTGCCAATGTCGCCGGCGTTGGGCTCTCGCTCGTCGGGGCGTACTCGTTCTCGTATCTCAAGTTCCTCGCGCTCACGCAGTCGACCAAACCAGTGTCTCTTGAATCTGCCGAGAGCATAGAACGTGGCGAACCAGCAGCACGCCGACGTGCGGTTGTCACCAAAGAGGAATAGAATAGAACGTGTCGCTTTTAATCTCTGGCGATCGTCTGCAGTGTTTGATATGAGACGTTTAGACGGCGGATATCAATGGTGAACTAGATAGATACGAGCTCTCGTGCTCTGCCTGTGAAGCTACTACTACTACTACGAATGAAAAGGAAGACACCTTCGCGCCAGGCTCAGCAGTCGCTGCCATACCACACCTCGCGCTTGACATCCGTCGTTGCGAACGAGCAAATGTGCTTCGCCACGTCGCCACTGAGGTTGATACTCTTGGTGCGAAGCACGCTCGCAAATGCGAGCGTCGTACGTACCAACTTCCATGCCGAAGACATAACGGGTCTTATCACACTTATCGTCGTAATCCGACCTGACTTGGCGAACTGGACAGGTTTGGAGGTCCCAGACAAAACGCTCGACGCGATGGCCGTGCTGGAACGCATGCCGCACAGGCGCCTTTAAACGCGTCGCTGTCATAGTCAATCCCACGCTCATCCGGGCCAATATACGTCCAGATGCAGAGCTCGGAGACATGGCGAAGAACCGTTTTCCAAGCGGCCGTTGATGGCGCGTGGAAAACCTTTGTGCAGGAGAAAGAGAGCATTTCGAGTTGGATTGCTTGTAGTTCTTCGCCCATGTCCTCACCCCACTCACTGAAAACCTCGCCACAACTGAAGACCTCGCCACAATGGTCGATGTAAAGTTCCGTCGCAGTCGGACACGAACGCAAAGCGTCGAGCACTTGCGACGCAGTCAGCTCGCCACAGCCTTCGGAGGTTGAGACTCGTGACGTTCGTGAGCAGCAACTTGAGAGCCGAGAACGGCAACTATCGATTTTCGGCAGCGACGAGGCCAAGACCACGGAGGCCGCCATGGCGGGCAGCGTGGAACTGCATGTCGAGGACATTGTATCTGGATATCCAGCCGTGCCCGGAGCCAGGGACCACGACACAGACAGCGCAAGGAAGGTCGTGCACGTCATGGACGACGGACGGAATGATGGCCGTCAGCGTCGGCTTGGTCTTGGTCGTCACAAGGATCTTCCCGTACAACGTGTCGTCCTTAAAACACTTCGTCTCCGCAGCGACACGGACGAATGCAAACTCGGCGTTCCCATCTTCTTCGATTGCTTCTGCAGCATCTTCCCCTCCGTAGGCGAGTCGATAATGCGACGTGAAGGCAGCACGGATGCTCCGCATGGGCGCAGCGGTCGGCGTCAACGCGCGCGAGATGTAGAGGTACTGAAATCGCGAATCGCGATGGAAGGCGGCGTACGCGAGCCACGCCCACGCGTACTCGTCCTGGTCGCCGCCAAAGCACACGTTGAGGTGCTGCACGTTGATGGTCGGAAGTGCCGAGAAGATCGTTTCAATCTGGCGTGGTGATGCGTCGTTCAACTGGACGTTGAGGGTCTGCACGCGGGCTACCCCAGTGCATAGAGCGGCTAGACGATTGGTCAACGCTTTCTGTGTAGTGTGGGCGTGCGACGGCATTATCTTCACCTCAGGGATGTTGACGGCGCACCGCGTGACGAAGCGCGTGAGTGCTCTGAGCTCGGTGTCTTTGCTACAGACGCCGTAAACTGTAACGTCAGCCAGTCGCACACGTGGAAACTTGAGCTGGTCGTCCGTTGCCGTCGGCGCGCGGTTCTCGAGCGCTTGCACCACGTCCTTGATCGTGTTGGCAATAGACGATAGCGACGCGTAAGAGACGATGACGATCCCAACGTCGACGACTTGCTGCTCGAAGCGCGTAGTGTCCACGTACGGACGCAATGTCGCTGCGGCGTTCTCCAGCCACGAATTTGGGTGAAACGACGGAATCTGAGCGGCGCCCGCCAGTCCAAAAAACGCGCGCACGGCGAATGCAAGCTTGGCGGGCTTGAGCGGCGGGAACACAAGTCGATAGCGAGGAAATGGCAAGTTGGGGAAGAACGGAAAGGCGTCGGTGGCACCCCAGGTGGCTTCGACATCGTGATGATCGAATTCGTCCACGACTCGCTTCCAGAACACGTCATTCTCATGGCCACCAAAGCCGTCGCAGCACTCCAGCATGTGCCACAAGGCACAGGCCTCCCGCTTGTGCTGGATCCACTCGAGCGACTCGATAGACAGCACGTCGATCTCGAGCCACGCGTACGTCTTACGGCACCACCCGAGTTCTTCGTCGCATTCAAAATGCACGTTTCCACAGAGCACGCTGCCGGCCTGTGAAGCTATCTCCCACGCGCTCGCGTCGTCCAATGGCGTCGCCATGGTGCCGCTGGATCTTTTCGCAAGTGTGATGATGCGGGGATTTCCCGGCTGAAGAACGAGAGAAGAAAAAAACGCGGGAAACCAGAGGAAACGCGCCCACTGAAAGTTGGAACATTTACATCGTCGAGTCCTTCAGCCCTTGTGGAGGGAGAGCAAGCCGCCGAAACCACTCCCTGGCGTGCCTTTTTGTCGCGCCTCACGCGCAGACGGGGGCGATGAAATGGAGCAGATCGATCCTCTTGCGCTCGCGACTGAACCTGCACGAAACCTCAACAACCACGACGACAAGAGTCGATCGCATGGACGTGAAAATCCCATTTTTTGAGGCAGAATGATGCGCCAAGAAACAGCATCTTTCATCGTGGTGGTCGTCGCGGCCGGCGACCGAGACGCGATACTCTTCAAGTCGACGGGCGACTAGGCGAACGCAGTAGTCAGGAGGCGAGTGCACGTGGTGCGTGCGGCGAGACCCCAATGGTCAAATGGGCGCTCCCGTCGTCGATCGGCAGCAAGGATTCTCATTGAGGTTGCCAGTTGTCGAGGCCAATTGAGCTAGATTTGGGCTGGCCTAGCCCAACAACGGACTAATATGCGTTCAGTGAGGGCTTGCCTAGCTCCATGATCAGTATGTGCATTTGATTTCGCGCAAATCATGATCGCCCAAGGTCCATGGCGCGAGTGCGCTTCCAAAGCATTCCACTCCACGCACTTGGTACTAGTACGTTTGCATACATTATGCGCATGGCCCGCAACATCTATAGCACATTTAATCCTTTCGAGCGAGGAAAAGTGCCCAGAGAAACTACCAAACGTCGGACAAACTGATCTCTTTGAAGGATACAAGGCAGTACTGGGAGTGAATAGCATGCCACATGTGTCTTCACTCGTGACGGCCGTTGTCGTCGCCCGAGCTCTCGGAGCTCACTTCAAAGTGGCTGTCAGTGTCGTCCATACTCTGCCCAAGCGGTGATATGCCTACACAAAAACACAAGCGTGAGACAGGCTGTAGTAGTCAGAACAAAACGATACGCACATTCATCCCGACGCGAAGAAGATTGCGAGAACCGGTCGTCGTCGTCGCGGCCGGCGACCGAGACGCTGTCCAAGTCAAAGTCGACAGGCGACAAGTCGAACGCATCGGGCGGGAGCGAGTGGACGCGCCGCGTCCGGCGATACCCTGATGTCCGAATGGGCGGTCCCGACGATGCGAGCGGTGGTGCGACGGCCGAAGAAGTCGATGCACCGGGCGGTGGTGTAGCCGGTCGTGGGGCCATCGGGGCAAACGAAATGTGCTTTTGCGGCGTCTCGAGTTCGCGCGTCGATCGACTCGTGGATGCAAACGCGCGGAGTGACGGCTTGGGCGGGAGACCAGAGCCCGTGGACGCCGCTGCATGGAAGGACAGCGTTTCGAACGAGTCCCCAGGCATCCACGACTTGCGGCGCTCTTCGGCTTTCCACTTTTGCTTCATTTCCGCAAAGCCTGGCGTCGCTTGGATCCCTTCAATGACCTCGGAGAATGTCGCGTCGGGGCTGCGACTCGGGACCACAAACGCTTCCCAATCGGAGAACTTTGTCAGCGGCTGGCTCGCGCGCCAGAGTGCTGCCTGCTGGATCGCCGCCGACAGCGACCGCATCATTTTCGCACTGTCGCCGTCGGTCGCGTGGTTCTGCTCAATCTCATCGAGGAATGACTTGCCTCGCTGCGTGCTGTTCGTGGCGTTGTGGCGCCCGGCCGTCGCGGCGTGGTCCCGCGCGTTCGTGCCGCTAAACAGACTCCCGACCACGGTCGTCTGCTCGTCTTCTTCGTCTTCAACGTCGGCGTCGCCCGCGTGGTCATCGTCGTCATGGTGACGGTCTTCGTCGCTGCTCGACGAGTCTTCGCCGTCGTGCGGATGCGTCGCGCCGAAAATCGCCATGTTTTGCTCGGCCAAGAGCCGTCGCAAGAGCAGTCGCTTGGCGACTTTTTGCTTGATGAGCGGCCGCATGGCCTTGCGCACACCTTTGCTCGACCACGCTTTCTTGATCGAGTTTTCGTGCTCGCGCGAGAGCAGCACCGTCTTGTTGAGTTTGTCGTCAAAGATGCGTTCGCCGCGGTCGAGTTTCCGAAGCACGCGAATGAGCGTCGACTGGATCGTCGCAATGCTTCGGTCGACGTTCGTATTGTCGATCTTTGGGATCAAATACTTGTCGGCGTGCTTGCACAAGTGGCGCTGGATAATCCGGATATTGTCAAAATACTTGATGTACTTGTTCTCTTGCGGGTCGATCGTCATGTGACGTGCGCGCACCGCAAACCGCTCGCGGTGCTTAAGCTCGTTACTAATGTAGATTACAAACGGCACGCAGTTGGGGTGCCGCTTCACGAGCTCCATCATTTGGTCCGTGTTCAAGTGCACGCCTTCGACCACGAGCGACTGCTGGCGCCGCTCAAACATCGTGAGGACACGATCGAGTTTCTCAAGCACGAGCTCGCTCTGCATCTTGTAGCCCTTGAGGACTTTGCGCTTGTGGAGCCGCTTGGCCGACATTTGCGTCGTGCCGTCGCCTTGTGCGAGCTCTTGGATCGCCGCTTCGCTCAGCGCGTCACCGGCTTGGTACGTGGACACGAAGGCACAGGGATTCTCTTCCTTCGATGTGAAAGCGCGGAGAATGTGGCGGACCGAGTCGGTTGGGAGCACAGTCGTGAGCCGCAGACGCGCCGCCAAGAGCGCCGCGAGCGTCGACTTGCCGGTGCCCGACGTCCCGCCCAAGAGTACAACAAACGACTGGTTTCGCTGCGTGATTTCCTTGGCGACTTGGAGGTCGAGCAAGTGGTGCGGCTTCGTATAGTCGAGCCGCGTGAGCGTCGAGTAGATGCACTGGTGGAGATAGTGCCATGGTAGTGCTTGTGGTTTGTCGTTGGGTGGTGGCCGCTCGGGGCCTATGCCATGATGCTGATTCGTTTCCGCAGGCGAAACCGACGCGCCGTGCTTGGCGAGGTACTTGTGGAAGATCACAAAGACTTCTTGCGTGACCGTCACCGCGTCACGCGGGCGACAGCCCATGAGCATCAGCGTCTCTTGCATACGGTACCGCGTGAACGACTCGACCGTGTCGTGGCGCTGCACAATGAGGATCTCCATGGGGTCGCCGCCGTCGGCATCGGGCTCAAGCGCAGCCATATTGTGGGGATTCTACGGATCTTTAGATGCCCTAAGTTGCCTGAGCTGAAAGAAGAGACACCCGCGGACTCGACGGTGCCGCTGGAGCGATTGGGAGACGCACAGGAAACGAGCGCGCGGTGATCGCGCGCGGCGCCTGGTCGGATCGAGCGGAGATTCAAGCGGGGAGGTCCCTTCAAGAATGACGCCAGCGAAGCTACGAGCAAAAAGCGCTTTTTAAGGAGTCCCTACTAAGTACGAGATTATCTTGGTGTAGAGCCGGGTGCCGAGGGCAATATCTTGCTGCAACCCTTTATTAAGCGTCTAGGACCCACTGGCCGTGTTCTGGCTCTTGCTTATCCTGACACGCGAGGACCCTTAAAAACGGGTAACACTCCAGCTGCTAGCCTCGACGACTTTCGTTCCTGGGTTTAGTGACCATGTGGTTACTAGCACCCAAAGGTTTACAGAGTCGAATGTAACCTAACTGTATCGTAAACCGAGGGACTCCAGCCTCTTTCGCCCACGCGCCGCTTTCCTTGCCCCTGACACACACGCGTTCAGGCGGTCCATTCTCGCGACGGCACGACGGCGCGCCGCTCCCTCTCGCTTTCTCCGCTGACATGGATCTAGGGGGCGCCCTCCCGTCGGCGTCGGCCAAGCGCCTCGACGCCATCAAGCTCGCCAAGAGCTCCAAGTGGGACGAGCTCAAGCGGCTCGTCGACGCCGACGCGGCCGCGGCGCAGCAGCTCGACTCGTACGGCATGCTGCCGCTCCACTGGGCGTGCACCGAGCCGCACTCGATCGGCGACGGCGTGCTCATGGCGCTCCTCAAGGCGTTCCCCGCGGGCGCGCGCGTCGCCAACACGGCCGAGATGCTCCCGCTCCAGATCGCGATCAAAGCGCAAGCCAAGATCGAATGGCTCCAAGCGCTCTTGGCGTCGTTTCCCGACGCCGTGCTCCAGAAGACTCCGACAGGCGAAAACGCCGTCGAATTGGCGAAGAAAGCTGGCTTGCCGCCGCGCTCCGTGCGTTTGCTTGAGGAGATGTACCAGCACGTGTACCAGAAAACCGGAAACGACCAACTGTACGACGACGACGTGACCGTCGCGGCAACGCCGAGCCACGCCAACAGCCATCGCAGCAGCGGCGGTAGTGGCGGCAGTGCGCATGAGGACGTCGTGTATCCGCCGCAGCAGTATGTGCACGCGGCGTCGCGCAGTGGCGGCGCGCTGCATCCACCGGCGAACCGCCAGCCGCGTCGGCCAAGCCAGCAGGATGCGTTCAAGACGCGGTCCTACTCGGACCATGATTTCCACCAGCAAGATGTCATGGCCATGGCGTACCGGGGCGAGCCGCAAGCTCCCCTGAGCTTATCGCGTGGCATGTCGACGTCCAGTACGGGCTCGGGCGGCGGAGGATCTGTCGTCATGGCATCGATGCCACCGCCACCACCGCCACCGCCGCCGCAAAATGTCGCCAAGCCCTTGCCGTATCAAGTCTCAACGAAGCTCTCGTCGCGCACTGTCGTGTCCCTCCCGCCGCGCTGGATGAACGCACCGAACTGCCACATTTGCTCGCAGAAATGGAGCACGTTCCGCAAGCGGCACCACTGCCGCAACTGCGGTCAGTCGATCTGTGGCGACCATTCGGCACGCGAGCGCATGCGGCTGCCGCACTATGGCCTCCCCGACCGCTATCGCGTGTGTACCGTGTGTCACCACGCGCTCCGGAACGCCGCGGCCGAGATGCTCCAGCCCAGTCAAGGGCGGATGACGACCACGACGCGGCGGTCCGACGAGCGCACCGATCGCTCATCGGGTGGCAACAACGGGAGCATGTTGAGCACGGGCAGCGGCGGGGGCACGAGTTTCCAGTTAGAACGCCACGTGTCGGCGCCCGCGCGTCCAATGACCGATCAAGATTATCACGGCATTCAAGACCAAGTCGTGAGTCTCCAAATGCAAGTGTCGCAGTTGCTCGAGCAGAAAGAACTAGCCGAGTCGCAATTGCGTGCGCAGGCCGAACTCTTGGGGAACGACGCGTACTCACGTGTCTCGAACGCGAGCAGCACCCACGTCGGGCGTCGTGACCGCCTCAATTCCGTGCCGATCAAGCTTCCGTCGACCAACGTCCCGACAGGCGGTTCGTACTCGGGCCCGCCGCCTCCAGCGTACGGCTCGTACGACATGAACGCGCGACTAACGCGCTCGACCGAGTCGTCGGACCGGGAAGTCGAGATCGATTATGGCGCCCTTTCCATGGGCTCGGCCGTGCCCGAGCCGCCGACGTCGAACGAGTCGGGTCCGATCGACGTCATGGCGCGGCTGCAAGAGGACTTGGGGAGCATGTCGTTTGTGTCGTCGTACTCGGAGTTTGACGACCGATCGACCGATGTGTATGACGACGACGATCCGACGGTCGGCCACGACGTGCTGGAAGAAGGCGACGAAGGCGAGGTCGAAGCGGATGAGGATGACGACGGTGACGAAGGCGACTCGACGCTCCCAGAGGTGGAAGTACTCGTGAACCTCGGCCTCTCGATGCTCAACAAAGGCAGCTGCAGTGCCGCTGTCCAAGCGTTTACGCGCGCGATCGAGATCTGTCCCGACACTGGCGTGCTCTACGCGTACTTGGCAAAAGCTCATTACGCCGATGACAATCTCGACGACGCGATCGTCGCGCTCACGACGTCACTCGAGCTCGAACCTAGTGCCGCCAACTGGACACTGCTCGGCAAGATCCTGTTTGAGAAGGGAGACCACGAAAAAGCCATTGAAGCGTATCAAAAGTCGTTAGAGTACCAGACGAGTGCCTAATACCAAGGGGTCGGTCGCGTCGTCTCGGGTATATGCATTTCGGTAATAAAAGCATTGCGTTGAAGCGTCGTGCGTCGTCCAAATCTCATGAGCGAGCCAACAGGAGACAACGTGGCCCCGCCAGTCCGGCAGGCGTACCGCTCGGTCTTTAATGAGACCGTCGCGCCGCCAAATGGACCGCTCACGCGTATTGTGCGTCCGCCGATCGACTTTCCGCCCGAATCAAAGCGCGCGCAGCTCATTGAAGATGCCGAAGGCGACTTGGAGGAAGATATGGACGAGCTCGAGGCGGCTGTGCACGCGTATAACGTCGACTTTCAGCGCCGCCTCGTGCGTCGAATCAGAAATTATCTATGAACGTTGATGCTAACGCCTCTGCGTATCCACAGGACGAAGTCACGGCGCGCGGGCGCGCGCTTGAGACGGAGCTCCGGAGTGAGTACGAGGCCATGGAAGAGTCAATGAACCAGCTCCAACACGCGTTCACGAGCGGCTTTGCGTCGGCTGTTCTCGCGCTCGAGCAAAAGACGCTTGCGCACTTTGGACGCGTTGAAGCGAATGACGTCACCAACCAAGAACGCGCGTGCGTGGCGTACGTTGCATTATTCCATCCAACGACTGACGACCGGTGGGCAATAGGATCCGCGAGTGCGACGCAGACGCGCAGGCGTTCTTCTACACGACGGTGCCCGAGATCATGGAGTCGCTCCAAGGCTCAATCACGCGCAAGCTCGAGAAGAACCACGAAACGTTCGACATTGAAAACGCCAAGACCCAGAAGCGCGAGCGCAAGACACTGGCGATGATGGAGACGAACGAAAAACGCACGGACGCGCAGTTTCAGACCGAGCGCGCGCGCCGAGAGCTCAAGTTTCGCGAGCGCGAAGAAGAGACGCACGACACGATGCGTGTCGACAATCGCGCGAGCGAGTCGCAGCAGCGCCAGTACGTCGACGTGCTCGCGACTCTCAAGCTCCAATTGTCGGAAGAGCAGCGCGTGCGCGAGCGCGACGACCTCGACATGCTTGACAAACTGGGGGCCTCGTTCCACCGCCTCCAAGCGAGCATTCTCGAAAACCTTGGTGAGCAATCGTAATATACAACTTACTTTCGGAGGCCGTCGTAGAACCGGAGCACGCGTGGGTCGGCGAGCACGAGACGTCGGTCGTCGAGCTTTCGCTGTAAACTGAGACCGTCGAGCGACCGCACGCGGGAGAGCGCCACGTACGCTTGGCCAAACTCAAACACGCGCGAGAGATCGAGGACGGCGGACGAGAACGCGAGGCCCTGCGACTTATGGATGCTAATGGCCCACGCCAACGCGAGCGGGAGCTGCCGCCGCGTCGCCAAGACCGAGTCAGCGACGCGCACGGGAAAGTCTTCTTGTCGCACGACTTCTGTGGATCCGTTCATGAATTTCACGACCGGGAGGTTCGTTTCGGGCGTGAACGCGACGACGACGCCACGACAGCCGTTCACGAGGCCGGCGGCCGCGTTCGTCGACTTGATGAGCAAGACGCGTGCGCGGACTAAAAAACCAAAGGTTCGTTAGGTGAGACCGTCACACTAATCGCTCAGAGAAGGTTCGTACGTTTGAGCGAAAGCGTCGGCTGCGCTGGACAGCTCGAGAGGTACTCTTTCCGTCCCGTATCAGCCGACACGTAGTTGAATTTCCGGCCTGCGAGGGCGTCGAGACGCTTCGTATTGGTCTACAAGAACAGTGTGATGAGCTGCAGTTGAGATTTTCGACCACTAATAACGTACCTCGAGAACATCTTTGTTGTGCGTGAAAATGCGAATCGCGTCGCTGTCGCTGTCAGCGTCCGTGGGTCGATGGTGTTCATTGAGGCGGTCAATCATCGCACGCGTCGGGGCGCCGACCCGCAGCGCGTTGAGAATGTCGATAAACTCGGAATGCGTCTGACGGAACACTTGTGTGAGCTCGACGACGTCACGCACGCCGCGCTGCCACGCGAGTGACTCGAAACTGAGAATCGCGGGTTCGCGTCCAGCGACCGGCGGGAGCTGGAAAAAGTCGCCCGAGAGCACAAGCTGGATGCCACCAAAGAACGACGTGCGATACGCCGGTCGAAGCGCGCGCGCGAGGGCTTCGAGCGTGTCAAAGAGCCGGCCGTCGAGCATCGAGATCTCGTCGATCACCAGCACATCGACCGTGCGCCAGCGCTGCAGTGCGTCGCGTTTGCGCTGGATCTGGAGCGCGAGCGCCGCGACGTCGCTCACGTAGGCGCGCGTGTCGAGGCCGGCAAAGTGGTGGAGCGTCATGCCGCCAATGTTGTAGGCCGCAATGCCGGTCGTCGCGGTCGCAATGATGCGGCGATTCGCGAGGGCACTACTTACGGGACCATCGGGCGCGAGAATCTGCTGCAGCAAAAATGACTTGCCCGTGCCGGCCGAGCCCGTGAAAAAGACGTTGCCACGAGCAGCAATCAACTCGAGCACACGTTTCTGGGCCGCTGTGAGCGATGGTCTTGACGGTGCAGGAGTCGCGGTCGGCAGCCGCCGCCGTTTGGCGGTGTGAGGCCGAGGCGACGGCGCTTCGGCGAAGTTGGAGCGGTCAGTGAGCGGCCGGCGGCGCGATCGGATATCTTCATCTTCAGCTACACGCATTCGCTTGGTCGTGGTCGTGGTTGGTGCTGTGGTTGTGGATGCGCCGACCGCCAGACCCGCGAGCGGTGACTTCGGGATGGCGCCATTCCGCACACAAAAGCGCACGAGGTCGGCGAGCGCACGCGGATCGGCGCGTCGGACATTAAACTGATAGGTGCGCGTGGTGTTGCGTCGAATGAAAGCGATTTTCCCGTCCTGGACAAAGCGAAAGTAGAGTTCGTAGTGGTCGCCAAACTTGATGGCTTTGCGCGGCGGCGGCACCTGCGAGACGACTTCGACGCCGCTGCGCCGCCGAATCAGCGCGGCCTGGGCGCACACGAGCGTCACGCGATTGCGGCCGGTCGCGGCCTCGGACTCTTGGTACTCGAGCTCGCAGTGGAGCGGCGCCAGTGGGTCGGCCATAACTGTGGTGAGATCGAATTTTGAATGTGGCCGTTCGAAATTTGAATGGAGCTGTTCGAAATTTGCTGTAACTTGAGCATGACGGTTTGTAACGTTACGGTCATGTTTGCTTCGTTGTTTCGTTGTCGAGAATGTCGAGAATGTCGAGAATCGATCTCAGCATTCCACATACTGTGGCACATTCGTCATCGAAAATGGACTATTATCGCGTGCTCAACGTCTCTCGGTGCGTATGTCGTTTGTAGATGGCTTCGGGGCGTACCAACTCACTAGGACTCCTCATAACAGAAACGCTACGGCCAATGAGATCAAGCATGCATATCTAAAGCTCGGTGCGTTCTCTTTCTTGACTTTGCGCTCCTGGCCTTTGGTCAGTAGCTCACAAACTGTCGTTTTGATAGCCAAGACGCTGCATCCAGACGTCACAGGGAACGATGAGGTGCGCTGAAACTCACAAAAAAATCTAATTCACTCTCCTGAAGATCACTGGCGGTGGTAGAAAAAAGCTGAGCTCTTCAAGCAAGTGAGCGAAGCGCACACTGTACTGTCGGACGCGGTCAAGCGCCGCCAGTACGATGCGTCGCAGCCGATGCAGGGATACGGCCAGCAGCGCACGGGCGCAAGCGGTTGGCATCCATATGCACCAAGTGGCGGAGCCCCAAGCTTTCGCCAAGGCGAGCGCCTGTATGGTCTAGATGAAGAAATGTGGCTCGCGCATCACTATGGCCCGAACGCTGCGCGCTATGGACGCGTGCGCCGCAACTATGGCATGCACATTGTCGAAGACCGGATAGAGAAGGAACAAGAGCGCATCGCCAAGTACGTACGAAGCTTCTATGGGTCGATTGGGAATCTCTGACATTTGTGTGTAGAATGACGAAGCACTACAAGCTCCATTCGACGGCCGCGTACTTTATGCGTCGCGATGCGCGACTGAAAAAGCAGGCCGAAGAAGAAGCCGAGCGGCGAAAGAAAGAAGGCAAGAGCGACGAAGATGATGACAACCTCAATGGCTGTGTTATTACATGAATAGACTACTGCATCTATTTGCCCTTGGAGAGCAGCGCGGGCACGGCCTGTAGACCGAGCGCGTACGAATACAAACGCGCGTCAATCGCATCGCCATAGGTCGCTCGTCGGTCCAATAGCCACGGAATGAGACCATCGAGCGGCGCGCGCACAACGCCAATCATTTCGTCGGCTTCCAAGTGCTGCGTTTGGCGCTCGGGCTGGTCTTCGTGGCGCACGTGCATGAGGAGCAAGCGGCACGTGCCGTTCGTGATGCCTTGGTCGTTGACCATGGGCGGGCCCATGTGGAGCACGCGCGACGCAATGAATCCTGTCTCTTCTTCCAGCTCACGCTTGGCAGCTTCTTCAGGCGCTTCGCCGTCGTCAATGAGGCCGGCCGGGAGCTCAATGACCCACTTGCCTACGGGCGGACGGAACTGACGGATGAGCACGACTTCGGTCGCCGTGTCGGCGCGCGTGAGGAACGGAAATACGACGACCGCATCACAGGTGTCGGTCGTGGTTGTGACCGTCGGACTAAACTCTGGATACGTCGTCGTGCGCTCGAGACCGGTCCATTGGCGCTCGGCGCCGGCCTCGTCCAAGAACCGAATGGTCTTGAGCCGCAACCACGGGTTCTCAAAGATGATCTCTTGGCTCACAACGCGCGGGAGTGCGTCGTCTGTTGGTCGCTTGGTCGAGGCGCTAAACGGCGCTGCAGCGGCAGCAGCAGGGCGGCTAAACGCGGTCGAACGCCCGCGCGCCGCACGCTGCGTCCACCTTGCCAGAGTTGGAAGCATCATCAGTGGTGCCAAAAGCGCGTTTTGGCAGGGTTGAGAAATCGGATTCCGGAAAGATGATCAAACATAGTTCCCTACACACCAACGTACCAGCCAGAGTCGTTTCATATACTAAAATACGTTCGTCTTGATTGTCATTGGCTCGTTTTATATTGTAGAAGCTGATCTTTCGGATGATTTACCTGGCTAATCCGATCGTGATTTCCGACCTTCACTATTGTTGCCGACTTCGAGCGGCAAACTGCAACGAACCCCGTCATCCCCACGACCATAGCGTTGCCGCGCGTCACGCGCCTCGCTCCGTGGCTGCGAGCGCTCAATAGCTTCGTTACGTTACCGAACCGACCGACACCGGACGAAGTCGACGAGGCACAAGAGACTGGTGTCGTGTATCTCGATTGGACGGCGCCGCCGTCGCCCGACGGCCAGCCGTTTCCTCAAGAAGCCAAGCTCGCGTGTGAAGCGCTCGTCGATTACGAAGATTGGTGTTCGCGGTCTCGCACCTTGGCCGCGCGCGTTCAAGCGATGGGCTTGTATCATGTTCCCAAGACGATTTGTGCTCGGGGTCGACTTCTTGACGGTCCAACCTGGTGAGCTAACCAGCTGGGCCGAGTCCGCGTGGGGGCGCACGCACACAGACGGCTACGCAATGCTGCGCAGCGAGTTGGCACGCGGACGCGCGATGTCACCCGATGTGCACGTGCGGATTGTGCTCCTTCTCTGCAACGACGCTCTGGTCGAAGGGATCATGCGAGTCGCGGACACCCAGGCATTGCGCAGGACGGAGGCGATGGCTCACAACCAACCCTTGTCGATTCTGCGGCTCGCAAGCGCTCGAGGAGAGGCGTTCGCGGACACATACATCGATGAGTGAGCTCCAGTGACCATGATGGAGTCCTCATCGAGCTCGCGGACAACAAAAATCCACCGGCGCCTCAGCAACGGAAAGGACGACCGCGCTTGCGCTATCCTTTGCCCCACGGTACGAAGGAAGTCGTCAACAAGATCAGCATAGAGCACATCGCCCGGTTCAAGTCGGCAGGCACACACGCGCTGGCGGTGAACGCCAAGCGGTGGGTGAAGTGGAAGGTTCGACTGAGGCAGAGCTGCCTGTGGGGCATTAGAGTCTCCCTAAAGAAGCAAACGCGGGCCCACAAGCAGAGATGCCGACGGCTGCGGCGTGCGCTGCGTGCGCTCGTGGCTTTCACCGGGTTCACAACTCATTCGATTGACGGTACAGTCGAAGGCATCACAAAAGGCATGGAGAGCTTGGTGATCAACAGCTTCGCGCGAGCGAACGCCATTCGAGCCGAACTGATCAGAATCGCACGCGTCCGCAGCGCCCGGAGACGCCAGCGACGCTTCGATCTGCACGCCAACGGAAACAGTGAAGCTGATCGTGCCTTCCATGCAAGATTTCGCCCGCGCCAAGGCCACGCCGAGGTGACCCTAGAGGTGACCGAGGGGATCAAGCCTGCCGAGCAACTGGCAGCCGACTGGAAGCAGATCACGCAGCGTGGCGACACCTCCGAGACGCTACGTGAACGATTCCTACAAGCACTACCACCGCAGTTGCGGCTCCCGGACCTTCGCAGCATGGATGACGAGTTCACGGAAGCGGAGGTCAGGGAGGCCATTCGAGCATGCCCGAGACGGAAAGCACCAGGCCCAGACGACATCTCAAATGACTGGTATAGGGACCATGAAGAGGAAATCGCGCCGCTTCTGGTGGAGCTCTTCAACGGGTGGCACCAGTCCGGCATCTTGCCGCCCAGTTTTCGGAAGGCACTAGTCGCGTGCATACCCAAGACCACGAGACCACGCAGCGGACTCGACTTCCGGCCCATAGCCTTACTGGACAGCGACTACAAGATTTTCTCGAGGCTCTTGCTGAACAGGCTGCGACCGTTTCTGCCCGACCTAGTCTCGGACACGCAATATGGGTTCGTTCCGGGGGGCCAAGTGCACGACGCGCTCGATGTGTTTCATGCCATGCAGGCACTAGTAGTGCTCGAGGGCTCCGCGCCGGCGTCTTCGCTCGCTATCTCTCTCGACTTTGCAAAAGCATACGACACACTGGATCGGCCATTCTTGATTCGCGTGCTCGAGCGGCTAGGCTGCCCAGCAAAGTTCGTCCAAGCGGTGCGCCAAATGCACCTCGCGACAACGGTGGCGTGCATGGCAGACGCGGACATCTCCGACGACCAGCGTGTGCTCAACGGCATCCGACAAGGATGTCCGCTGGCACCAACGCTCTTTGTGCTCGCGGCTGACACCCTGTACCAGGCGGTGCGCACACGATCAGGCGCGCGAGGCATCCCCATGACGTCAGGCACCGAGGTCAGCATAGCAGGATTCGCGGACGACACGACGCTGTACGTTCCCAGTGAAGGCGAGATCCCGGCATTGCTCGAGCTCCTCCGTGAATTCGAGGACGCCTCTGGGCTCGCCATCAACCTCTCGAAATGCATCGTGATCGCGCTGCATGACTCTGTTCGACCGCGTGGAGAGCTTGGAATACCGTTGGCGGCGGCCCACGACATGAGCCGTCTATTGGGAGGCCAAGTGTCCAGCGCGGAAGCGCTCACCCAAGTGTGGGACTTGACGCTCCAACAGATGCGAACTCGGCTTCGACTAGCAGAGGTTAAAACCACGAACGTACTACAACGCGTCAAGCCCGTGAAGGCAATCGTGATACCAAAGTTCAGCTTTGTCGCAAGACACCACTGGCCGACGAGAGGCCTCGTCCAACGCGTGCAGCAGCTCATCAAAAACTTCGTGTGGAAAGGTACGCTCGCACTCACGCCGATGCCCGGACGCGCGTGGATGGGCGAAGACACCGCGTCGCTGCCAGTCGCAGACGGCGGCCTCGGCATGCCGGTGCTCACGCAGGTGCTCCAAGAACTCAGCGTTCAGTCATAGCCAGGTGCCCGGCGGCCCCAAACGAAGGAATCCGATCAGAGATTCGTCGCACGCGACTACGACACCGCAAAGCGCCCGAAGGACGAGCGAGACTGTCCCGGAAGACCGCGCCCAGGCCCACGCTCCAAGCGACAATGACGGGCACGGGACTGCAGATGCGACAAGCGCTAGACACTCAAGTGCGTGAACCGGAGGAGTACGAGCTGGCGCAGTCGCTTCTACGCGCGTCGGGACGAGGCACAAGCGAGCACTACACCCGGGAGGACGGAAGCCTCTGCGTTGATTACAGCCCGCACCGCGACGAGATGCGCATGCTCCAGCGCTGGCACGCCCAGCGGTACGGAGAAATGCACGTTGTCGCCCTGCTCGAGGCGCCGTTAGTAGGGGAGGATATTCTCATCGACCACGATGGCAAGCCGCTCTCTCCAGCGGCACTCGCTGGACTGGCTCCCAATGGTGTCAACATTGGTGACGTGGTGGAGATCGAGTAGCTGCCGGACGACCGCCTCTCTTTCAAATGCAAGACCCAACCGTACCCGATGCCCAGGCGACAGCGTTCCGGCGTCTATGTGAAACCATCGTCTACACCTATCCGGCGGTTTTACGGAACCCGGGACCGACGGCGACGTCCAGACCGAGATCTCGACGCTCGACGTTTGGCAACTCGAAAAGAAGGCCGGCGAGATTGAACTGTGGTGGAATCCGGTCGAACACCTCCGAGTGAAGGCAGGACCCGTCACCTCCACGGCCGCAGCAACCAAGATCGCGCGCCAACTCACCGGCAACGCGGACTTGCGCTTTCGCCCGCACATATGGCTCGACGCACCGCGATCACTGTGGCGCGGTCAGCCGCTCCCAACGAAGCGTGAAGTGCGGAACCTCGCGAGTCGGCAAGGGAAAGAGCGCGGGGAAAAGGACGTTGAAGCACGAGCCGAGCGCTGGAAAGAGATGGATGACCGCATCGCGACGGCTCTCGACACGGTGTCGGGGCCCGAGATCCTCAAGGTACCTGGCGCGCCCGCCTCGCAGTGCCTGCTGCTCCACCGGATCAAAGGTGCTCGTCTCACTGGCTGGTCCCCGGCACAATACGCAGTTGGGTGCCCACACTTCCCGCAAGCACATGGTGGTGGCGGAAGGCTCGCCCACATCATGTGGGACTGCCCCATGGCGCAGCGGTTATGGGCCGACCTCCGAGCACGCTGGGACCATTTGTCGGCGTGGACAGTGCAACGGGACGACCACACCTTTCTCAACGACGTCTTCAGCCTACGACTAGCCACTATGCCGAACCTCCTCTGGACTCACCCGGAGATAGCGAGGTTACCTGTGCCGTCGGCCGATGACACCAGCGCCACACATCAAGCTGTCCAAGCCCTTTGGCGGCGACAGGTCATGGCCACCTTCCACGTCATCTGGCAGTGGAGATTAGGCGCGCCAGAGTTGGAAGAACTGTGGACGGTCCCTCAGGCACTCGCTTACTACGACGGCTGCCTGCGCGCGATCTTCGTAAACCCCCGATGGCACCCGACCCACCACAGCGCGCCAGTTGCCACACAGCAGCGGCCTTGAACGTCTTACGCCAAGCAGACCCGGAGCGGCCAGTGCTCCCGGCGTCCACGGACGAGACCGCGGACAAGCAGTACATCCTATTCTTCGACGGAGGATCGCGAGGCAACCCTGGCCCCGGCGGCAGTGGGGCTGTCGTCGTCGCCGCCAGTCACAACGCCACTCAAGCAAGCATTGTGTGGTCCGCGGCGATGTCTGCGGCCTCCAAGACCACGACCAACAACCAAGCGGAGTACGACGGTGTCGTCGCTGGGCTCCGCGCGGCGCGCGAGCAGGGCTGGACCCACTGGAAGTGGTGGGTGATAGTCAACTGATCCTTGGCCAGCTGAGGGACTACAGGCCTCCCAACAACCTGTCTCTGCGCGACA
Organism: Pythium inflatum; assembly: GCA_023336345.1. Lineage (NCBI taxonomy): Eukaryota > Oomycota > Peronosporomycetes > Pythiales > Pythiaceae > Pythium > Pythium inflatum. The sequence continues at coordinate 5,327 of JAADWR010000045.1, read as the reverse complement.
AGTAACACGGAAGCACGACGACTTGGTGATATTCTCGGCATTCAGCACTGGAACCACCACCTACGGGCACATAACAAGATGGCAGACGCAGCAGCGAACGAGGCCATGGACTCTCGAGCCAGCAGCCAAGTCCTCCACCCCACCACACGAGCCGGCTACGCACAGCTGCGGAGGCACCTCGACTCCGACTTCGCCCATTGGCAAGCAGAATACTTCGCTACAATAGACTAGTGAAAGAGGCCGAGAGGCGGCTAGGGAACTCTAACAGAGTAGTTCAATAGATCTCATTTCCACACATACATCGATGACTCCGTCGTGTCTCTTTCCAAGAACGGCGTGTGTTTGTCGACGTGGCTCCTTGATCAGTTTGTCATCGACTTCCCACCCGACGAAGCTGACGAAGCTAACGGAGCCGCCGGACCTGGCGAAGCTGGCGGAGTTGACGGAGCAGATAAAGCTGACGAGGCAGACGAAGTTGATGAAGATGATGCAGCCGAAGCAGCCGACGAAGCCGACGAAGAGCCTTTCGCTGTCACCATCATTCTACAAGAACTCATCGCGTTTCCGACTAAGTACCGCTACGCGCCTGTGGACAGTGTTGTCATCAACGCGTTTGCGTCGGAGCAGACGCTCGACGGTATCTTCTCGTCTCTTCTCTACAGTAACACCATTCAGGAGATCATCATCGCCGCAAACGAAGCCGACGACGAGCAACTCACAGGCTGCACACGGTTGATGCGGTGGCTCGCCTTGTGTGCGTTCGCACGCTGCGGTTGTACTGTCGATCTCACTGCGTGAGATTCAAATGAGCGATATCCAAGTGCTAGAAGACACACTTGTCAGCGACAACGCCATTCCGAAGCTATTTCACCGCGCGAGCGAAGTACACGAATTCGCTGGTATGCGTGAAGGCCTCAAGATTCTTGCTTTCTCGCCCGTCTGCCGAAACCCCTGATCCTCCCACGGTCCATCTTGAAGACGTGGTCGAGGACCTAGTTGTGCTGGGCGTGGAGGACGAGCATGTGAGTGTGCTTTTGCCTGGCTGGGGCCGAGCGTGGATCCCCCTCGCGGACGCCGTTTTCCAGCCGCAGCCTCCAGACACCTCACTGGTCAAGCGAAAGCTATGCCCAGTGGCCCACCTCACTTTCGACGATATTCCACTTTCTCGCCTGGACGAGCTTGTTGAGTTGCTCCGAGTGGTTGGGGCGGGCGTGAAAAAATTCGCAATCTTCTGAGAGGATGGGTTCTTCCCACCTTCAAACGACTGGATTCGTAGTGTGTGCTCTGCTTGCCCCGATCTCGAGCATCTTTGCGTGAATCTGTCGGACTTCGCGTCACTCGAGACCCTCGCTGCCTGCTACGCCGATGGTGTATGTCACGCTCAGCGACTTGAGCTCGACGTATCGGGTGATGGGCCAAATACGCTGACCGAGTTTTTGATCTTTCATTGGCTCGCCGACCAGCACCACGGCATGACTCGTCATCTCCGAGACCGCACGCTCATGATCAACAGTAACCGGGCCCTCGATCCTCGGCTCGTTCGACTCATATTGGCGGCACCCGACATGCTCAAGCACAACCATTGGCTCTGGAATCTGGATGTTCACGTTCACCAGCTTGACGACATCCCCACTACACCGCTAGACGACGTTCAAGCCAGTGTGGTACAATACGACAGTTGCGATGTCGCTGTGCGGCGTGCACCGCTGTCAATCGGCAAGAAGCTGGCGTTTCTGAGTGTCCTTTACGACCCAGCTTGGCAGCGTCGTAGTGTGGTCGATGCAGATGTGGTCGCCAATATCTTTGCGTTGCAGCGCAGTGTAAGAAGCGCCGTGTAGACGTGACCGTCCAATCGGGTTCGTCCGTCGGAAGAGGTGCTGTTGTTGACGAGCAATGACCTCACAACAAGCGACCGATATCAAGCAGAAGACTTCGATCAGCGTAAGAGCAGGCATCGCTTTCATCCTTAGTTCAACTAGAATCAACACAACACAATCAGTTCTTTTTCGACGCACTCTCAACACGAATCGCGAAGGTCGTCGCAGCGTGGACGTTCAAGTACGAGGCACACACGACGCGAACGTCGAGGTCGTACGTGCCGGAAATGCCCGGTCCTTCAAAGAGCACTTTCGGGGCGACCGTCGACGAGAGGTCCTTGAGCTTGGTCGCTGCGTACAGCCGGCTCGTGCCCTTGTCGACGACGAGGAGCCAGAGGTGCTCCTTGCGAAACTCGTTCTTGGGATCAATGTCGTCAAAGAACGTGCTTGCGAGCGGCGCCTTGTCGCCAGCAGCGACGTGCTCGCGCGTGATCGTCAGCTGCAGCGTGATCCAGTCGCCTGGCTGGATATTCGGCTCGTCGACAACGACCATCGACACGTCCGAGAGCGCGAGGCGAGGGAGCGGCGCACCCTCGTGGAGCCGCGACTTTTGATCGCGCAGCCCGTCTTCATCAGGCACAAAACTGCCTTGCGCAATGCTCGACAAGAGACCGAGCGTACGCGTGAGCGTGAGCGACGGGTACGCCCGCTTGACCGAGTGCTCGGCGACCAGCGTCGCATAGATCTACAGAAGAGAAACAAAGAAAAGTGAGTCCATGCGTCTTCCACACGCAGCGACAGAAACGAGTGAACGTACGTCCACGAGGTACGGCATCTCCAAGATCACTTTGTGAAGGCGAGCGTCGACTGCAGGAGGAACAACAAGGCGTTAGACACGAAAACATCAAGACAGAGAATACAGTAATGGAACGTACGCCACGCCGGCTTGGGGACCCCCGTGAGCTTGTTGCGGCGCAGGAACTGATACAGCGCAATCATATTTTCCCTACACGACCACAAGACCACAACATCCAGTCAAGACCCTTATTCCACCCACTCATCATCAACATATCGTACCGTGCGATCGCGTCCGGGTGCTTCTTGATGCGCGTGAGGATATCGGCCGGCAGCGCCTTGACGCTCTCCATCTTTTTCAGAATCTTGTCGTGCGCCTTGGAGCGCTGGATCGCTTCCTGGACGTCGGCCTCGCCGCCGGCCGTCGTGACCATTTCGTCGCACGACAAGAGCAGCTCGACAATGTCGTGGACGCCCATTTTCTCGTGGAAGCGCTCGAGAAACACTGCGGCCGTGCGACGCGAGACTTGCGTGCGGTCGCGACGACCGCTCGACTTGTGGACCGAGTACACGACGAACGCAATGACGCCAAACACGACGCCAAAGTACACGAGCACAAAGAGCGCCGAGCTGCTGCCACTTGCGCCTGTAAACGCCGACAGGAACGCAAAGTCCAAGAGCTTGGACTGCGGTCCGTCCGGGTGGCCAAACTTGCGGTAGTTTTCAATGCCCTTGGCGTCCGTGAGCGCTTCGTACGCCTTGGTGACGCGCGTAAAGAGGATCTGAGCCGTGCGGTTGTTGGGGTTCTTGTCTGGGTGGAACTCGCGGCCGAGGCGGCGGAACGCCTTCTTGATCTCGCGCAGCGTTGCCGAGTCGGAGATCTGGAGGATCTCGTACGGATCAAACACGCCCGACGTATCGACGTTTTGCAGGAGCTGGAGGCACTTGAAGAGCGCGGCAATCGCGATCGCGAGGCCGACGGCATTGGCCGCGAACGTCGTCGACTGCAAGAGCTTCTTGGGCTCGCGGATGACGCGGTACGCCGTGTAGAGCGCCGAAGGCACGATGTACAGACAGAGCATGACGCTCACGAACGAGTAGAACGCGCCGTCCGACTCGGAGAGCATCGCGGCGTCCGCCATGGTCAATGATGGATCTGCTGGTGCAACAGGGAGAGGTGCCACATATGCAGATAGTGACACCCCCTAATGAAAAACATGTAGAGACAGTTATACGTTCGTCAAGCGAGGTTTGTTGATGTCACTAACGGCGGCATTGAAGTTGCGTCTTTGACGCCATCACCAGAGCCAAATTGGTCCAAAACGTCAGTCTGTCAGAACGTCCCAACGCAAAGCGCACAGAAGCTGCATGTCTGTCCACGGTTCATTTTTATCTTGTGTACGCAGTATTGGAACATACCACGAAATCTTTAGACGCCGAGACCGATTTAGACCCACCGGATTTATTTAGAAACATCGTGCGGATCAAAAGCCACGAAGAAAACGACCCGCAATCGCCGCGCGTCTAACTTGGGCGCAGTCGTTCTGATGCCACAGCGTTTGCGCTCAGTGAACGATTGCGGGTAACGCCCGACTTGGCCTATATATACCCCGCCGCGAGGTCGATCATTAGCACCCGTGTCTATATATTTAGACGCTGCTTCTCCGCTGGCTCGCGCGGTCGACAGACAGTTCCCAGCGGACTTTATCCCACAATTCAATTCGCCTCGACCCAACAAACACCATGGCGACTCCGCTCAAGGCGCTTCTCCAAGAACGGCTCCGTGCCAAGATTGTCCGTCAGGGCGACGACGACGAACCGACGAATGACACTGCCACGCTCACTGCCACTGCCACGCCGCTCATTGATCCCTGTGAGTACATAGTCCCTCCGACGAGAAGCTACGATAATCGCGGTGTCGACGAACGCCTTGATCGTAGCAGGGACGTCTATCGCACGCCGCGTCTATCCAGAGACCAAAACGAACACGATCGGGACTATCCGGATCGGTCTCGCTTTAGAACCAGCCATCGTCAGGTTAGTCCCGTCCAAGGGTACAGCGGAAGCAAGCGGCCCCGACGAGAAGAGCGAACGTATGGGCTTGTGGATGACGACGCGCCTCCTGTGTACCACCCCAAGCGCCCAGCGCGAGGCAGTGATGACGAACGGGTGTCACCGCTGACGGCACTGCCACGCAAGACCTATGACCTCAGCCGCGCGTACCAGCGGTACCGAGAACTCAGTCGCCAAGGACGTTCTTCGCGGACACACATGCTCGCTCCTCGCGGCAAAGCGCGACCGGAAGACGATGACGTATACTCGTTCCGCGCGGGCTCGGCCGATCTCACGCAGCGTCGAACAGCGTCCGTCGTGCATGACGACGATGGGTACTACGACCGACCAGAGCGACTGGACTCACTGGCGACCCGCTATGCTCGCCCGTCTCGCGCCTCGTCTTGTGGTCCACCAAGAATCGAGTCACGACGAGACTCGGCCTACGTCAAGTCCGACAGCACAATGGCACGTCTCACACCGCCCTATCATGAGCGTCGCGAGGTCTATCCAGCCGACAATATCCCTCCCATGTATCGACGTATCGAGACCTCGGTCAAGCGCCGACCAATCTCTCCGGGATTACCAAGTGCCTATTCGTTTGATCCATACATTGGCTTGGACCCAGAGAGCGATAACCGCATCGTGTTTCGCACAACGGCC
>JAADWR010000044.1:0-31600 GCA_023336345.1 Pythium inflatum | reverse complement strand
CTTGACGTTGAAGATTCGGCGCCTTGAAGCTCCGCAGCCTTGATGCTTTGTCAAGAGTCTCTCAGATTGAGGGTGGGGAACAATGGCAAGTACTGTTATAGCGAGGACTGGGGATCCGATGCCGAGGATGAGTCGTCTGTCGTAATCTCAGTGAATGATGTCCACTTGAAGTTCAACTTTAGACCACGTGGTTGCACTTGAAACCGCCAGTCACTCCTAATGATACAAACAGCAAATGTAGCTTGTCTGACCAACTGATTCAGCAGCTTCACACACATCTCAACGCACGTCACTCGGAGGTGCAACTGCCTCCGTCAATGCTCGAGGGACTTGGTCTCCAACCGATACTCTCCTTCAACAGCACCGCAGGCTGCACGACCCAACGTCTCAGTCGGCGACGCACATCAGTTCACGCATCCATATATATGTCGCTTCACTCGCCACACTCATCTCGACTTTGTTCTGAATGGTTCAGCCCCCAAAACGTTCTTTCTCACAACTCTCGGGTGGGGGTGCCATGCGAGGCACAACGTTCTGTACTTGAGAAGACACGATTGGAGGATTACTGTAAACATGAACTGGCATACGTAGAACAGAACAGAGGCTCTTACTCACAACCTGCAATTTGGGCGTGCTAAAACTCCAACCACCGACGCGCTGCTCGTCTTGGTGCCTTGGATCTCAGGTCGGCTGGCCCTGTTGCGCTCGGCTGTGGCGACGGCACGTGCCAGCGCCATAGGCATACGATGCACAGCCGTCGGTCGAGCACGGACGCCTGCCTCCGTGACGAAAGCACTTGCCACCACGCTTCGCCAGCGACGAGCAGCCCGATGCTTTGCACTCGTACCTTCCGCCATGTGCATTTACCTCAGAACTTTGACTCCATCGACTGCCACGAGGCGGCTCTTGACGTCAGCGAGTTCTTGGATCGCGCGACGCAGTAGCGCCATGTTGGCATGGCAGAGGCGGTCGGTCGGTGGCGCACAAACGATGACAGTCGGCGTTGGATGCGGGCCAGAGGACGCATAGATGTTAGCGACGTGAGGCGGCATGTCTTCCATTGAGACCATATGATTGGTTGAAAAGTCACCAAATCGGCGTGTTCATTGGCCAATTCCAACATCTTGAAGTTGGTGCTGGATATAGGTACACTGTACCCAGTATCCGGTACTGCGTACCCTTTCCGACTCCAACGTTTCCCGCGCGAAATCTTGTTGGTTTCCCTTCAAGATTTCCCTTCGACAACCAACGGCAACGACCATGAACGCCCAACGATCGCTCAAGCGCGGCGCCGGCGGGCGCCCCAAGTCGCCGTTCTGGGCGTTCTTTGACATCGTCCCGTCGTCTAAAGCGCGCCCGGACGCGCGTGGCCAGTGCTGCGGCGCGGTGCTCAGCTGCGCCCAGCCGCTCTCGGATCTCATTCCCCATCTCGTCGCGTGTCCGCACGTGGAGAAAGCGCTCCGAGACCGCGCACGCGCGGCGCTAGAAGTTGCCGAGGACGAGAAAGCGGCGTTGACCGCGGCCAAGAAGAAGCGCAAGAGCGAAAGCCACGACACCACGGCGCCGTCCCAACCGACGACGACGCTCCATGCGATTCCGCTGGAAAAGATTCCATTCCAATCCCACAACGTAGTGGGAACCAGCACACAATCGGTGTTTGTTCCGGTTCCGCCACCACAGAAGGCTCCGGTTCGTCCAGAGATCCCCGTTCGTGTTCTAGTCCCAACGCCAACGGTTGCGCGAAATGTTCCTGTTGGTGCGGCACCTCGTTCGGTGATTCCGGCTCCTGATCTTTTTCCGCTAACACTAACGCGGAATGTTCCAGAACAAGCGTCAATGCGCGCTGACGAGAACACGTTCCATGCGCTTTTGGCCCAAGCCATCGACGCCGGCGCCTTGCCGTTTGCGATCGTTGAACACCCGGCGTTTATCCACCTCGTCCGGCGTATCCGTCCGGATCTTGCGCTCCCAACACGTCGTGAACTCGCGGACCTACTCTGCCATCGCGCCTTCAACCGCCGCGAGCAACACACTCAAAGTCAGTATTAGGGAACAGAACAGCTAGAGCATTCCGCGTTAGGAGAACAATCTTCATTGATGCCTGCCTGAACCCTTTTCATCTTCTTTCTACTCGCCAATTTGGCGCTGCTTGAGCAGGCGATAGTGGCGCGAGTACTTGCCATGGCGCTGACGCAACTTACCACAGCCGAGGACATTACACTGGCTCCGACCGCTGTGGCGCGGACACAGTGCGCGTGCTGACGCTGTCACGGCGGTGCAATCGAGCGCCACACACGCTCGCCACCCTTTCGCTGCCTTGGTTCCGCTGGCACTGTTCTTGATCTGGTTCTTGCCCGGTGACAGTGGCACGTCCGCTATGCCATCACACAGTTGCGCGTCAGAAGAGCGAATTTGCTCGAGATGCGCAAGTCGCTCTTGAGCTGTAGCAAGTTCCTTGATGAGATTCTGGACGAAGTCGCTGGAGACGCGCTGACTCGTGTCGTGGCACTGGCACTGGCACTGACACGCAGCACGCGCTGCCATCGTGGCGATGGCGTTGGGCGTCGCAGATCGCGATGACGCGGGCAGGCCGAAGAAGACTGACTGACATGTCAAAAGGCACTCCGTCCTTCTATTGAGGTGACTCGACACGGATGACGACCATCAAAGGCCGCTGAAGCCATCTCTACGGGCCAATCAGAGGCAGCTATTCGCATTATTCACCAATCATATCTCCTCATCTTGAGTGTTTCAGCTCTGACAGCATCTTAGCTGCCTCCTCTCTCAGCCGCTTTCTGCTGGATCGACGCGACCCACTCGGCTGTATATCGTTCGCGCACTAGCACCGCTGATGCGGTCTCTTCGTAACCAACTGAAGGCGGTGCTTGTGCGATCTGTTGTTCTAGTAGATACTGCACAACTCGCGAGTGGCCTCGATACGCAGCGTACGCCATGGCCGACGCGGCGTTCTCTCGCTGGTGCTCAAAGTTCTCAAAGAGAAACCGAACGCTCTCGGCGTGACCGCGGTCCGCAGCCAGCGCGATCGCTCTGGACAAACAGCCTTCGGACCGAAACTGATGGAGAAAACGGAGGATGTTGACGTGGCCGTGGCGCGCAGCATTGTCCATAGCGTCGGTCGTCGCGCCTTCGGTTCGGTTGGCATGGAGCCACTTGACGACGTCCAAATGGCCGTGCAATGCAGCGTTGTCCATCGCTCGAGCTGTACACGTTGAGAGATTGGGATGCCGGTGGAGCCACTGAACAGCGTCCAGAAAACCGTTGGCTGCCGCGCTATCCATGGCAGCCGACGAACCCCACGGTGATGGGGAAACACGGTGGTTGTCGAGCCACTGGAGCAAGCTGAGGTGGCCGCCGGACGCTGCCTTGTCCATGAGCCGAGCATTGGCGGCCAACTCGGGTCGATGGAGCACAAGCCACTGGATGACATTGACACACCCTCGTTGGGCTGCCGCTTCAATCGCTTGTTGAAGCGCCGTCAACTGGATACTTGGTTTATACTGAAGCAAGCGCTGGACGAGAAAGACGTGGTTGTTGCGAATCGCCTGGAAGAGCGAACACTGCGGCGACAGATCGACAAACTCGGAGACGCGCTGAGCAATTTCCTCGGCGCACCACCACGCGTCGCGCACGACGACCTCGACACTAGTCACCAACGGCACTTTACCCTGAGACTTCTTCATGGGGACTGGGATACTGACGAGAGGGAGAGAGAGACAAAGAGAGAGAAGCGCGTAATCAACTAGACCGACCGCGTATCCAACGCACCAAAATAGCCGGACTATCCATCGTCGGGATCTGAGCCTCGAAGATGTCTTGATACCTGGGCATCTTGTTCGTCGGCATGACGAAAGCACTTGCCTCCATGACGCGCCATGAATGTGCACCCTTCGACGGAGCATGTGAGGTCTTGTCCATGGCGCTTACATCGCCCACCACGGATGGCGACATTGGTACAGTCCGGCTCGTTGCAGGTCCGTCTTCCACCGTGGCGTCGGCACAGCCCTCTCACTTGCGCAATGACAGTACACTCTGGCTCGGAGCACCGCTGTCGGTGTTGTTCACCACCACCATGTGCGCGGCACAAGCCTCGTTTTCGCACCCGGAGTTCGCACCCGTGGACCGAACATTTGGCACGCACCCTCGGTCGGTTACCTCGGCGCCCCCGACTTTTGAGTCCTGGCATCGTTTGTCCTGGCTCCCCTTCTTTCGTCGCAGCCGCGTTGTTGGTAGTTGCGCTCATTTGATCGCCTTGTACCTCGATTTCCCGCGCTGACTCGTCGCTTTCGTCGTCGCTCTCGTCGTGAGAAGACAGTGACAAAGACGCTTGTTCTCTTGCATGACGAAGACACACGCCTCCTTGTCGAGGCGACAACGTGCACCCTTCCACAGAGCACTGCGGCACATGACGTTGACATCGTCCACCACGGTAGTCGGCATTGGGACAACCTGGCTCGCTACATTTCTTACTTCCTCCATGACGCCTGCACAGCCCCTTGTCCCTAGCAAATGACTCACAGTCTCGTTCAGAACAGCGCGGTCGGTGTTCGCCACCATGTGCCCGGCACAGGCCTCGGCTGCGGGCCAGCAACTCACAATCGCCGACCGAGCATTGAACGCCACGGCCACTGCCTCGACGGCGCTGACGACGTGACGCTTGTGTCATTCGGACGGCTGTTTTGTTGGTCGTGTCGCTGATCACTTGATGCCCAACTTCCCACTCAGAGCCGTCGCTCTCTTCGTCGTGAGACGGAGACGATGATGACGACTCGGGCAGAGGCAGTTCAAGCGGCGTCTCGACATCAACGGTTTCTTGTTTCACTGCCAGCTGCGTTCGCACGGACACGAGCTCGTGCTCGACCTGCGTGAGACGCGTCGAGAGATCGTGGACTATCTGCCGCAAGAGCGCGAGCTCGTCATGCGCCGGTGTGTTGACAATGACAGTCGTCGTGGGGAACTCAGCACTCGGTGCGTAGACGTTGACGACGCGCACCGGCGGCGATGGCGATGGCGCCGTCGCGGCGTCGTGACACGCGCAGTGACACGACGGACTCGTTGGCATGGTCAGGAATGGAGCTGATCCCTTGCAACAGTCCAGCTGATTGGAGGATAAGGTTTCGAACAAGACTGGATTGGTCAAAATGATCTATTGAGTTTGGTGAGATCTCATCTCTCAATGCGAACTGGTGTTCCGTCTCTTGAGAATGGCGCCAACACTTGCTTGCGCGACGCACCACTCTTTCATGACGGTGACAACCACGGAGGTTTCTTGCGATGTTCTGGCGTTACGTCCTGTCGATCGGCTCTCTTGTTGTTGCCAGCGACTCGTTGGAGGTGGTGTACTGTTCCGTGCTCTCCACGCCGTATGGTGGTGTTTGGAGTCGTCAACGCCAGAGCATTTCGAGACGCCAACTGCGTCTGCAGCGACCAGATTTCGTACTCGCGACCACGGCGACGCTATTCAACGGCACATGTCCTCGTCCTCGGACAGCATCGACTCACGTAGCAGCTTGTCCCGCTTGCTCTAAGGTATGACGAAGGCACGCCCCTCCTTGTCGTGGCGCCAACGTACACCCTTCCACATAGCACTGTATCGCTTGCCCATGGCGCTGACATCTCCCTCCACGATACTCGACATGGGAACACCCTGACTCGCTGCATGTTCGTTTCCCCCCATGACGCTTGCACAATCCTTTGGCTTGGACAAATGATGTACAGTCTGGCTCGGAACAGCGTTGCCGCTGGTGCTTGCCACCATGCCGGTGGCATCTTCCACCTCGATACGCAAAGTTGGAACAGCCTGGCTCACTGCAATTTCGTCTTTGCGCGTGGCGCTTACATAACCCCTTGGCGTGCACAAACGACTCGCAGTCTGGTCTCGAACAGCGCGGTCGTTGCTCGCCACCGTGTCGGCGGCAGAGGCCTCGGCTGCGCGCCTTGAACGCACAATCGCCGACCAAACATTGACCGCCACGGCCGCTGCCTCGATTGCGCTGACGATGTGACGCTTGTGTCATTCGGACGGCTGTTTTGCTGGTCGTGTCGCTGATCACCTGATGCCCAAGTTCCCACTCAGAGCCGTCGCTTTCGTCGCTGCTCTCATCGTCGTTAGACGGAGACGACGATGACGACTCTGGTAGCGTCAGCTCGAGTGGCGTCTCGACATCAACGGTTTCTTGTTTCACTGCCAGCTGCGTTCGCACGGACACGAGCTCGTGCTCGACCTGCGTGAGACGCGTCGAGAGATCGTGGACTGTCTGCCGCAAGAGCGCGAGCTCGTCATGCGCCGGTGCGTTGACAATGACAGTCGTCGTGGGGAAGTCAGCACTCGGTACGTAGACGTTGACGACGCGCACTGGCGGCGAAGGCGATGGCGATGACGATGGCGCTGACGGCGACGCGGCGGCGTGACACGCGCAGTGACACGACGGACTCGTTGGCATAGTTAGAAATGGAGCTGATCCTTTGCAACAAGGAGACGTGCACTTTGATTGGTTAAGAACCTGTAAGCAGTATTCTATTGGCCATAATCAAGTATTGAGTTTGGTTGAATCTAAATCATTTTGAGAATGGCGACGGAACAGTGCCACACAGCTTTTGTGGGGCGAAACATCACTTGTGCATGGTGGTGACACTTGCCACAACGGTGAACGACACAGGAGCATGGTTCCGAGCCCATGGTCACGACAAGCTGTTCCTTTCCTGGTCACGTATCAATCGAACTCGCCGGTACGGAGTGCCGATCGGTTCTGTTGTTATTCGTGGTGCCATGCTCCCGAGAGGCCGCAGACATTGGCGACTTAGGTCGGTGGCTTGGCAGTGCCGTGACCCGTGCTGTGACACGAAGGGTTCGCGTTCATCCTCGTGGATTCTACAATCGAGTGTAATTGAACGAGACGCTGTGACAAGACGTGGTTACGATTGATCACAAACGGTTACGCTCCCACATACGTCGAGACCTCAAGGCCATCGGGCTCGTTCGAGTACTCGAGCGTCGACGCGTGAAAGACCGACTGGAAATGCGGGTGCGTGCGAATGTACGCGAGGTACTCGGGCGTCCCAGGCGTAATCACGTTGTCCGCAATAATGACCGAGTTCTACGTGACACAACGACCCACAATTAGACCAAAGGTCCACTCCCTGGCATGGCGACGTAGTCGTACCTTGCGCAAGAGGCCACTGTTCTCAATAAGCTTGAGGTCTGGGAGGTAATATTCCTTCTTGTGGTCAATGAAAAAGACCTGCAGATAGACTTCTTCAGCACACAATGACTCTTTACAACAGCAAGATATAGACGTACGTCGACGTGGTCAATACCCAGCGCTTTCGCTTGGACGTGCGTATCGGAAAACGCGCCGACGACAATTGTCACGACGTCCGCGAGACCAGCAAGGTCGATAATCTAAATACCACAGCAGCGTCAAACGTGCACCAATAGTAATACCAGCGTATCAATAGTAATTAATACCTCGGTGGCGATCGCTGCGAACGCCGGCGAAAACTCAAACGAAAAGTACCGCGCCGTTGGCCCCACGCTCTTTTGAAGGCGGCTGGCGAACCGCACGGCGCTGTAGCCGCAGTACCCGCCAATCTCAACCATGACCTAACCGGAAAAATATTAGCACAGTAATACCACCACGTTGTCGCGTCTAAAACGTACCTGGGGCTTAAGCTTGTCGATCTCAGCGTCGACGAGCGCACCTTTAACGTCGCCGACGTTCATCATCCAGTGCTCGTAGCCAAACGCGTCCATTGCGCGGAGGACCGAGTCGGCGTCGCCACGCACACCATGGTCCCGTACATACGCAAGGCAGCGCAGTTCACTACAGGCGCATATAGACTTTAGTCCCCCACTATTTAGACGCTAGTTAGACGTTGGTTAGACTCACATATCCTTGCGGTCAGGCTTGCTCATGGGAGTGCTTTTCGTTTGTGAGCATGAGGTGGGGAGGGAAAACTTGCTGACTCAGGATGGTATCAGATATCATGGTTTAACAACTTGCATTGCATCAGAAGTGGTATCAGAAATGGAATCTTCCCAACTGCAAGAATGACGCAACCGATGGATCAGTCTGTCGACGACAGCGCGTCGTCAATGGTCAACTACTACAATAGTGACCTCAATTGTCGAGGGCATCAATCTCACTCGTCGAGAGACTGCGGATGCCATGGAACGACTGTTTTCGCTCGTCATGGATTGAGGGCCCTCACTCAATAAGAAGGTCTCTTGCATTGGAATGTCCCCACCGCCCGCACACGCCATTCTGCAGTTCGACACCGCTTAGGCGCTCCATTCTCCTACACCGTCGAATGTTTCCAACGGACTTGACACCTACGTCTCACGAACTCCATGGTGAGATGGCGTCTCGTACCGGGGACTCGGCTCCACCGGAATCGTCTGCGACGGAGAACGCGCGACTCAAGTACGAAAACCTGAAGCTCCAGCTCGAGAATGCGTGGCTTCGGCGGCATGCAATGACACTAGAGAGCCGCTTGACGACGTTGGAGCGCCTCTTGAACGTACAGACGGCGCCGCGAATGTGAATTCCTCGTTGCTGTGGCAGAAACACATTGGCAATGACTTTCATCACTCGGATTGTAATCAACGGAATCGAGACTAGCATACTCTGAGTTCGTTCTGAGGTTCAGAACACATGATTTGGCGCAGATAACTGGAGCTTGGTGGTCGCCGAGACATATGAGACGTGGCTGGTGCTGGCATCGCGCTTCAGCATCACAGTTCTTCAAACTGGACCAGCACCACCTCAAGACGCTTCACACGAGCACTGTAGGCGCTGAGCTCCTGCATGAGAGAACTTTGCGCGTCCTCGAGCGATTTGATCCGGGCATTGTCGTCGCTGGACTTCTTCTCAAGCACCTTGATCCGAGTACTGTCGATGATGGACTGCTTCTCAAGTGACTTGATCCGAGAACCGTCGTCACTGATCTGGTTCTCAAGCGACTGGATCCGAGTACTCAAGTCGCTGGCCTGCTTCTCCAGCGACTTAATGCGAGCAATGTCATCATAGGGCTGCTTTTCAAGCAACTTCAACATCTTCTCTGTGTTCTCCTTCAACAAGTTGATCTCGGCACCAAAGCGATCTTGCATGCGCACCATCTCCTTGTTCACCTTGTTGAGTTCCTTTTGCGTCTTGGCGACTTCGGCCCCGGACTTGGCCACGCGCTCGCTCAAGTTGTTGCCGTCAGCACAAATGTGTGTGATGCGCTGCTGCACCAGGTTCAACTGATCGCCCGTGTACTTAAGACGCTGGTGCGCCGACGCGACTGAGTCTTGCATTGCCTTGACGCTGTCTTGTACTTCGCGACTCACATCACGACTGCTGCTGGAGCTGCCGCCTTTGTGGATCGAGATGCTGTCGTAATTACCACTCTTCGACTTGTAGCGGCTCGCGCTAATGTAACCGCAGTCATCGTCCATCATACCGTAGAGCTTACCGACGGAGAGAGGTGAGTCCAAAGCCTCGCTCGAGCCGCCGAAGGATGACGATGCGGAGCCGAGCGACGACGAGAGGCTGCTGGAGAAGACACCGCTCGAGCCAAAGCCGCCACCGGAGCCAAAGGCAGAGCCATAACCAGAGCCAAAGCTAAAGCCCGCGCCGGAGCCAAAGGTGCGAAGCGCGTCGCTGCTCGTGCTCGGCGGCAAGAGGCGCTTGGTGTCTGCGTTAGACGCCATGGCGGTTGCTTGGTGTCTTGGTGGCCTTGGTCGACAAAAGGGAAATGAACGATGGCGGGGAACGCGCACTTCAAGGGAAACCGGAGTGATGGTCAGTCGATTCATCCATCATACCCTATATCGGATGTGATAGAAAATTGACTTCAACCACAGAAATCAAGCGGAAGGCCGGAGATGCTGGTGGCACATTGTCTTGCCGATCCGTGCGAATTCAATGCACTCGGTTACGCTACAGAACCGCCCGCCGCCGTGGAGGCGGCACTTGCCGCCAGTGTGGACAATATCACCACAACGAGGAACAGAGCAGTCGCAATGCCGAGCGCACAAGTCTTTCTTAACAACGCGACCGCGGCAGCCGCGTTCTGTGCAGCACGTACGTCGACGAGTATTAGCGCCGGAGTGGAAAACGCACTGGCCAGCGGCGTTCGTGATGCGGTTCTGACACGAGGGATATCGACATGTGGGCTTTGTCACTGCACGGGTCTGTTTACTGTTGGCAGACTTGGCGTTGAGTGCAGCGGCGTTGCGAACTGGCATCGTCTGTTTCGGTCGCCATGCGTGTCCTCGCAGGTTGGACAAAACGGCCTATAGTTCCATATAACTCTTCCCTTGTCCAGCCTTCGCTCGCGTCCGAGGCGTCGCTGCTGTCGCCCGTTAAGTCGATTACCTCCATGCCTTCGGTCTTCGTCTCAAGTGTATCACTCTGGTTACGGGTGCTGTACCCATCCCTCAACCGGACTTCAAAGTATCAGTATACAGGTTACGGTATACTACCCACAGCCGGGTATACCATACCCCGTCGTGCCCGATAGCATTCTTGAAGCAAGAAGATGGCGACCGACTGGACGACCGACATCGAGACGCCGCTGCTCAACCTCTTGAGCCTCCGCGTTGACGACCGTTTAGACTTTGACGCGTCTCCTCCGTGGCTCGTGGTGCACTTCAATGCTGCACCGCGCGGCCGCATGGGCGATCTGCGGCCGGCGTTAGACGCCATTGCGAACCTCCATCGGATGGCGGCCGACACGACCGCGCTCACGACCACGACCGCGCTGTGGACGCGCGTCCTCACGTCGCGCATGATGGTGCTCCCGATGCGGCTTGGGGACTGGCGGTTAGAGGCGCTCGTTCGGTTTCTATCGACGTCCACGACCGGCCGCCTCCCGCTCCTGCTCGAGTGGACGAGCCTCCATCTCGACAATGAAGCGATGTCGGTCTTGCGCGGCTTTTTCGAGTCGACGCGACCGCCGTCGGTGCCTCCATTATCCATGGGTTTTCTGTTGTCGCGCAGTCGGTTGACGACGGAAACGATCGCGCGGCTTGATCGTATGCTCACGCAAGTGAAAGCGACGCCGCTAGACCATCGCCTCGTGGACGTTGACTGCCTCGCGCGCCTCGATCTCAGCGACAATGGGCTCTCTGCCGACACGCTGGAAGCAGTAGCGACGCTGTTGAGCCATCACCAAGTCGAAGACGTGCGATTGGAGAACGTGCTCGCGCGTGCTGAGCAAGACGAGACGGTGACCGCCATGGCGTCGGTGCTTCACAGTCTTTTGTCGGCTTCTTCAAGTCACACGGCACCCGTAAGCGTCTCGCTCGCCAAGAACTCACTGAACCCGCGATACTATCAAGTCATTTCAGCGGCGCTCGATGCACGTACACGACCGTTGCGACGTCTTTCGCTCGAGCGGACCATGTCAATTTTTGGTGCCGCGAGTCGCGAAGGATGCTGGCACTGGCTCGCCTCGATTATGCTCTCAATTCAAGCGAGGGAAAGTCCCGATCCCTGTGAACTCGATCTCTCGGGCTGTCCGCTGTATCCGAATGACTTTGCGTGCTTTCGCCAGCGCGTATTGGAGATGCATGGCCTCCACCTCGAGCTCGTGCGCGATGCGTTGGACCAAGCAATGTCGGTCTCTTGTCGGCTTAACTCGATCGCCATTGGGTATCGAACGCCCAACGACGATCGTGAAGAGAACTCGGTTACGGTCGATCGGTCGCTGACGTACCACGTGCAGGCAGTCAGCCCGAATGGGTACGTTCATGTCACGTGTGAAGGATCGAACCTCCGTTGCTGGGTCAGGTATGAAGACATGACGGCGCTTCAAGTCGGCGAGGTAACCCTACCGCGATACCGACCGCGTTTCAATGCGCTCGTGCTCGACGAACTGCGGCTCAACACACCTCTCGAGTCGTTGATGGCGGTCGTTGGGGCGGATCTCCAGCGTCTGTCGGCGCGTCATCTCGACGTGAGCGACTCATTGGTTCAAATGCTTTTCTTCACGCCTCACATTGTCCATCTTGATCTCGAAGCGTGCCGCTTGACGAATCTCTCGTTCTTCCTCGCCGATCTCCAGCATGGTCGAGCTCCAGCGTTGGAGTCCCTCAACCTGAATGGCAACTTGTTGGGCTTTCATACGATGGAGCGCCTGGCGGAACTCTACCGCGCGGCCCCGACGTTTGGGCTTCGCTGCTTGCAAGTGAAGGGCTGCCACATTGGTACACGTGGCCTGACTTACGTTGAAGAAATCATGCAGGTGAGCCAAGCACTGGAGATTGTGGAACTCGACGGTGCACTGGCGAAGGATCCAGAGGGCGAGCGATTTGTGAACGAATACGAGAACAAGCTCCTGCGCGCCGATCCTTTGCCGCTGCGTGCTCGACTCGCATTCCTGTCGCTGTCGTCTCACGTTGACCTGTTGAGATCGATGGATCGACCTGTGGCGTCGCTCGTGTTTGAGTTTGCGGCATCCTTCGTGGCGCGACATATCGTCTGGAAATGAGTTTGCAACGAAACCTATGGCTTCCTGCAGTGGCAGTACGTCGACTTCAAGTACGAAGCGGGTTGGTCATTATCTCCTTGGTAGCCCCAGTGCTGTCTCAGCCGAACGCCTACACAACACAACCGAGTCTCGGCAAGGTCGTCGAATCTGAATTGTGATGAAAGTGAAGCGGGACCCTTGATGGGTTCATTGTGTAATTTTCCACTGTATTTTTCAGTCACCAAGTCGGTCTCTCTCTGAGACGACGTCGCTTGGGCGCCATTGCGCGGTCTCCTCCGTGTCACCGTCGGGTCGCTACAGGACACAAGCAGCGATGCGGTGTCAGCGCCGTGGCTCATCGTCCACCTCCACGCCATCGACGGCATCCGATGGCGGTACAACAAGAGGAAAAATGAGCGTTTGCAGAAGATCCGCAGCGTCTTGGAAGCCACGACACTACTGTACAACCAAGCACTCTCACAAACGAATGCGACGTCGACCGCCGCGTTCTGGACGCGTGTGCTCCGGTCGCAGATGATGCACGAGCACGTATCCAGCAATACGATACGGCGGTTCACGCGAGCGATGATTGCTGGGAATCACCCGCAAGTCCTCCTAGATTGGTCACAACTCAGTATGACGGTCAGTGACATCTCGTCGGTCTTGGAGACGTGGATGCCGACAGCGCCGGTCATGGCCATTGGCCTACGACTCACGGGCTGTCGTGTGACTCAAGTCGGATTGAAGACGCTGGACGAGTTGTTAACAGCGATGAAAGCGTCGAACAGGAATTGTGTGAGTCTTTTGGACGTGAGTGGACTCGATCTATCTCCCCAGAACTCGAGTGCACTGGCGACGCTGCTCCAGCACCACGCGATCCGCGATCTGCGTCTCGGCTGCTTGAACGGAATCGAAATGCCTTTATCATCGGCACTCGACGCTCACTCTGGGACGCCGATCGCGTTGTCATTCGACAACACAGAACTTTCGGCACCACACATGCGTACGTTGGCAGAAGCGATTCAAGGCAGCACGCGATCGCTCCGTCGGCTATCGCTCGTCAAGTCGATGGTGGCACGCGAGGCAAAGGAGCACAACGGATGGTGGTGGCTTGCGCGCATCATGTTTTGTGTTCGATCCGCCGGCCACGAAGAAGAGACCATGGCGGAACTCGATGTATCAGAAAACACAGTGTCAGACGAAGATATCCTCGGTTTTCGCAGGAGCCTCGTGGTTATGGTCATGGAGACGCTGGGAGACCGACACGGGAGGCTCCAGTGTAGCATCAAGCCTATGACCAAAGCGTTTCCGTTTCGAGACGACCAAGTCGTTGACCTAACGCTGGCACTTGATCGTACGGCGACGTACAACGTCGAAGATGTGGATACTAACGGATGGATTCGACTGTCGTCCCCCGCAAGGTGGATCCGGTTCGAGTCGGTCTCGGCCTTCTTCGCAAATGGGCGCGGGTTTCGTCTCTTGCCGCAGTTCAAATCGCTCGTGATCGACCACATGATGACGGCGCCGCCGTACGGACCGGCAGTCAGCAACTGGATCTCAATCGTCGGATCCGCCGTGCAAAAGCTGTCAGCGCGTGCGTCGCACATTCCTCCGCTGCTCATGCCGATCGCTCAGTCTTCTCAGCTCACGCACCTCGATCTCTACGGCCCCGACGTCATTGTCCACCTCGCTCAGTGCTGTGGGCGGCACTCGCTACACCAGTTGAAGCAATCGTCTCTTCGCACGTCGAGTCTTTTCGAGTTGAGTCACTTGGATCGGTTCCTCGATGAGCATCCGCGTCTCGAAGTCGTGCAAATGACACGATCGATCATGTTTGGGGAAGTTGAACGGTACGCCATCGAGTGCCAGCGCCTCGCAGAGAAACATGACGACCGTAACCTCGACTACGTCGAACACATCACTGGACCAGCCCGAATCGCATGCCTCTCGGTGACAAAGGTCTGTTCTCTGGACCGTCCAGTGATCTTGATGATCTGGGCATTTGCTGCGCATCGCTTGACACGACGACTCCTGTGGCACGACCCTGTGGTGTGAACGAAGGTCAAATCCCATGTCACGATGCCCCGACTGGATCTGATATCAAGGGTTGCGTGGGTTATTCACGTTGAAGTTGGCGTGGAATGACGCAATCACCAGACCCAGCCGTCTCGTTGGCGACTTTGCCCATCCCTGTGCTGGGCTGGATTGGATGGCACCGAAACGAACGCTCCAGTGCCAAACGACTCGTCACTCGCCCCAAAGGCCGTTTGTTCCGCCGGTGCACTTTTCCATTTGCGTTCCACAACCACTATGTCGGTCGCGCTCGCCACGTTCCGCGTGCTCGCGGCCTTGTCGTCGCTCATGATGATTCTCAGCCCCATTCCCAGCACCTTTCGCATTGTCCGCGCAGGCGTCGTCGGCCACCACTCGATCGTCCCGCTCGTCTCGATGCTCGCCAACTCGCACATCAAGTACGCACACGATTCATATCTTGGAAAGTATTACGACTGACCCTCTTTGCTGCCACAGCTTGCTCTATGGGTACATGGTCCACAACTTCTTTCCCATGTTTGCAACCTTCTTGTTCGGCGACGTCATGTCGCTTGTGTACATGGGGATCTTTTATCGGTACACAACCGACCGCGCAAGCGCGCGCAAGACGATTGCGTGCGTTGTCACGCCGCTCGCGCTCGTGACGCTCTACGCCATCGCTGGACCGTACTACCTCGGACAGACGCGTGAACAAGTCGGGCGTGTCATTGGGTACATTAGCATTGTCTCGACCGTGCTACTCTACTCGTCGCCGTTTGAAAAAGTCGCGCTCGTGTTGCGCCATCGCTCGGCCGTGTTTCTCAACATCCACATGGTGCTCATGGGCACGATTGCCAACGCCATTTGGGTCACGTACACGGCGCTCGAGACCGACTGGATCTACTTTGGCTCGTCGGCGTTCACAGCGCTCGCCGGGGTCTTCCAGATTGCGCTCTACATTTTCTACTATCCAGGGTCTCACCCGCTCACGGAGCCAAACGGCGGAATCAGCAAAGGCGACGAGAGTGGGATCTGCCACGACGACAACGAAAGCGGCTTTGTCATGGCCGAGACGCCGCGATCGCTCGCGCCGCTGCGCTTGGACTAGAAGTGTCACTGTCCGACAGAAAATATATTGAATCTGGAAGCAGTGGCATGGTCTCATTTGTTGGTAGCTGCCACAGCTGCCACGTCCGCTCGTCGTTTCTTTGGCTTTGGTGTCACGCGTCCTTCGTCAACGACGCGTTCACTGTTGGCAAGGCGCTGCGCCAGCAAGATGTTCTTGGCAGAACTGTTCTTCAGAGCGTTCTCAAGATCACGAATACGAGTCTTGAGCGTCTCAATCTCATCGTCTTTGTCGTCAACTTCGGACGCCAACAGCAGCAGCAACGCCTTCACGTACGGGTCACTCTACACAAACGGCATGTTGACTATGGCAGGCATTGACTGCAAGTTCCCGAAAATGGCGGCAACAGTGCGTCGTACCAATATCCAGGTACACATGCTAACCAAAACCAGTAGTCTTCAATCAAGGTAGAGGGTACAACGTAACCCACATTGTGTATCCCTTCCCTAGCTAACTCATCGAAGTACATTTGCTTGCGCCTGTCACAAAGAGATATCTTCCTCCCATCGTGACACGCGCGCCCATGTCGGCGGTCCAGGTTGCGGTCGCGCGCTCGCGACTGCGCGTCCTGCGCGCCCTTCTGAATGAAAATGGCAGTGGCTGCGGCAGGCACATCGCGCTTGCGCGGCCAGTGTTCCATCCAGGGTACGTCCAAGACGTGCTGTGGCTCATGCAGTCGGTCTGTTTCCACTGCGCCAAGCTACTCTGTCACGCGCACGATGACGTCTTTGCTACGACCATGGCAATCCAGAACAATACGCGCCGACTTGAAAAAATGGCCGCGGTTGGCCGTGGTATTTCCATTTGCCGCGACCACCAAGAGTTGGTGTCCTGTGGTTGTGGACGAAAGCAGCCAACATTCCAACGCCACGGCGTCCAGATTCGGATCACATTTCCGGCCGAGATGACCGCGTCAACGGACCGCACACAGACACTATCGGCATCAACTGTACGAGCACTGACGCGGCGTCTATCGGACGACGACTGTTTGGCACTCGGGTTCCTCCGACGCCCCGAGTGGCTCTTCCTCTCGATGCTCCCAGTTCCCAACAAAATGACTCCAACTGTTGGTTTGTTGGTCAAGACCAACTCCGCGCTTCTCCACGCTATACACCAAGGCAAACCAGGACATGTTCTGGAGCAGTTTGAACAATTGCTCCAGTTTCTTGTCACAGTGTTCATGGTCGAGACTCTGCGCGACTTGGAGGACGATCCAGAGTTGCCCATTCTCGTTCCGATTGTGAACCCGCAGGTTAGTATCCCTGATGACTTTTCCCCAACAGTTGGGACGTTTGACCCCGAGGCGAGCCGACCGGAATTTCCAGAGTACGTTCCCGTTCCAGAGTACTCGCCAACTTCCCCAACGTATTCGCCAAGTTCTCCAGCCTACTCCCCAACTTCTCCGGCGTACTCGCCAACATCACCAGCGTACTCGCCAACGTCACCAGCATATTCCCCAACTTCCCCAGCATATTCTCCAACATCACCATCATATTCCCCAACATCGCCGGCATACTCTCCAACGTCACCAGCATATTCACCAACTTCGCCGGCATGTACGCCGACTTCCTCATCGTATTCGCCCACATCACCTCTGCCGTATACGCCATACCCTCCAAACTACTCGCCAACGTCAACGCCAAGTTCGCACCCGTCTTCCGCGATCTATCCAGCAACCTCCGACGACGCCACAGAAGTCGATCCAGAGGTCATTGCCGGCTGGGTCGACTCTCATGTGCCAACGTCCCCGGATTACGTTCCGACCTCGTACAGCCCAGGATCTCCAACGACTCCAGTGTATGCTCCAGATCCTGTCACTGACGACAGTGACGTTTTCTTGGCCGACGAGAGCATTGCCTCTTCCGCCATTTGGAGTGATTCGCTTCTCCTCAAGCACCGGATCGAGTTCAACGACCTTGTGCTTGCGGAATGCATTGCGTCCAGTGACCTCACCGATCTCTGGGTCGGTGTCTTTGGCGACCGCAAAGTCGCGGTCAAGAAACTCGCGCCTTCAGTTCGTGACATCCTATTGGCGGAGGGACTCGCGACAACAACTCGCGATGTCATGGCTGCGTTTGAGGCCGCAGGTGTGATGACGCATCCCAACATTGTCGAGATTCTCGGCGTTGCGTGGACCAAGGCGCTGCGGTTTTCTGTTGTCACGGCGTACGCTGGGCAAGGCGATCTCCGATCGCTTCTTGCGACCAACAACGCGGCGTCGCTGACATGGGCTGACACCAAATGCCAGATTGCCATTGACGTTGCGGACGCGCTGGCGTTTCTCCAGGCGCAAGACGTGCCGCCGAATGGCTGCCTCGTCTCGTCTCGCCACGTCCTCTTGAACGAGAACGGCACGGCGCAGCTTAGTCCCGTGCAGTTTGCATTGGATGATGTGCTGGCGTACACGCCCGAGTCCACAACGCTTCGGTACGCGGCACCCGAGCTTCTCATTGGCGAGCAAGCCACCGCAAGTGCGTGGATCTATTCGTTTGGCGTACTATTGGTTGAACTCGATACGACGCTGCCTCCGTTTGACGACGCCATGAATCCCAACGGCACGAAAGCGTCGGACGCCGTGATCGTCGCGCGCATTGCCAAGCGAGAACTTCAGCCAACGCTGAGTGGCGAATCCCCCGAGTGTCTCGCCGACCTAGCGCGTGCGTGTCTTTCGTTAGAACCACCCAAACGACCGCTCGCTGAGCGTGTGGCGTACAGGCTCCGTGCGATTTTGAAGGACGAGCTGTGACAGGACCTAGCTAGTCGAGATACACTCGCGTGGATTATGAACGAGCAGTTCTTCTCCTTTTACCCCACGCCATTGAAACGCTCAGTCCCTCCACCTACTCTTTCTTGGTGATCTTGGTACTCGTCTTGTCGTTTTCTCCTTCCTCTTCCACCACCAACACGCGTCGTCGTTTCTTCCCTTGGATCACGAGCTCCTCACGCAGCGCGAGCGTCGCGAGCGTCGTTTCACTCACAACCAATCGCTTCTCCAGCGCTTTGTTCTTGCTGTCGCTGTCCACGAGCTGGCGCTTGAGGGCTTTGACCGTGCCGTTAGTCGTCGCGAGCGCCGCGTGGAGCGTGCGCGTCGCCGTTGTGAGCGCCGCCACTTGGCGCTCGAGCCGCGCTTGCGTCGACTGCATCGCCGTCACTTGTTCTTCGAGGTCGTCGGCCGTTTCTTCGGCCATGGCCGCCATGAAAAGCGCGAGGTCGCCGTGCATACTGTTGGATTTCCCTTTGCCCTTCGTTTCCCTTTGTGCTGGAAGAGAAAGCGCGCGCAAAATGTTGGGAACTTCAACTTTCAACGTACCAAATCTATGGTACACAGACAGTAATAACGTAATCCAATTTATTTTACGTGGTTATTACAGTAGTTTTGCCGTCATCTACTTATTTAATGCTTTCGCCTGCCTCTCCAGATCGACGGCGCTTGTCAGCAACGCGAGCGTCCCCCTTCTCTTTCTCCATATCCACGACGCGATCCCACAGCGCGTCGTTCTTTTGGTGGGCCGCTTTTAGTTGGTGATAGAGCGTTTGGTTCTCGAGGCTGCGCTGGTGCAGTTGTCTCCACAGCGCCTCACTGTTGCGCGCGCTCATTTCCAGCCGCTTTGCCAACGCCGCGTTCTCAGCTTCACAACGCTCGAGGCGGCGCCAGAGCGTTGCGTGGCTTGTTTCACTCTCGGTGAGTCGTCGCTCGAGCGCCGCGCGCGTCGCGTCACTGGCTGTGAGCGCCTGCTGCGACGCGCGCACGAGCATCCGGAGCCGCGCTTGGTCTTGACGGAGGCGCCCAATCTTGTCGCGAGGCGCGCAATTGTCCGCGTACATTAGACTCGCGAGCACCCGCGCAATCTCGTCCATGGTCGGCTTCTGTGACGTGGAGATAAAAAGCTTTTCAAGATCCAGAGTGTACCCGAAAACCGGTACTGCTGGCATGTTCCAGATCATCGAAAAGGGTCCAAGGCGGGACGGTTCCGATAGAACACTTTTGACGGATCCAAAGTAAAGTAGCGTACAACAGATACTCCTTCATCGAATGATTCCGATGAAATGACGTCCTCGTCTGCTCTGCCATTGCTTTAGACGCGCGCTTGTGTTGACGTGTCCATTCTCAGCCTCACCTCGGTTTTATAAGAGCGTTTCCGGGTATTACCAGAGTCTAAATCTCTCCTCGTTGTGGTGGTGGATCGTCTTATTCGATCTCTTTCAGATAATCGCGAATGCGGTCGGCTTCGTGCTCTTTGGCGTGATTGCTTTCATGCCAAAGTGTCTATGGCTACGTTGATGAGCCAACATGGCTTCACTGTTGTTGACGCTGGCGATGTCACACTTCGGAATCTGATTTATCACGTCCTGATTGGTCAACAAATCCGCTCTGCTTGTTTCATTGGCTGAAATGGATCCAGTCCCGCGCCTCGACTGTTTTTCCATGGGCCAAACGGATCACCTTCCAGCTGCGCGGCTGCGGCCAACCCCAGTCAGTTTAGACCCACACAATAGACGCCAGACGGTCTAACGGACAGCACGCACTTCGCTGTGTTCGAGAGAGGCCTCTATCCCTCGATTCATTTTCGGTCTCGTTCGCTCGTGACGCTCTCGGCATTTCGCGTTCTCTAGCGCCTGCGCGACTGTCACCATGAGCCAGCGCTCGACATCGGACGAGAAGACACCGCTCGTGCCAACGGCGCCGGCCGCAGCCTCTGGAACGCCGTCGTTGCCGAGTTATGATGCATCAAGCCTCCCGCTCTCCGCCTCCTCCAGTCTCCCGCCCTCCTCCGCCACCTCTGCCCGTAGCGCTAGCTCCAGCGCCAGCGCGCTCAATCCGCGCGTGCGCATTGGCCTCGACACGGCGGTCGTCAAAGCCCAGCAAAAGTGGAAGCGCCTCGTCGAAATCAACGACGACAATTGCACGGCCAAAGACATGGCGGCGGAAATGCGGAGCGAATTTGAGGCCTTGCAAAACGAACAGCGCCGCCGCGATGCCACGGCGCTTGACATTCCCGAAGGCAATGAAGACGACGACTCGGACGATCCGAGTAACCGCGACCGTAACCTCGCGCGCGGCAACTCGGAGCTTGCGCAAGCCAAGAGCATTTTGGCCGAGAGCCAAGTCGACAAGTACCTCATTGCCGCGACGTTTGTGCGCGACGGCATTCACGGCCGCAAGATCGGCTGCAGTTTAGACCGCACGTCACTCTATCTCCATGAGCTCTTCCACGCCGGGTCGTACCGAACGATGTACTCGGTCGTCGTCCTCATCAACTGCGCGCTCGCGTTTGCTGAGCGCCCAGGCGAACAGAACGCCTACTTGCTCGTGGATTTGTTGTGTATGTTGGTGTATGGCGTCGACGTCTACATTCGCTGGTACATGAGCTCGGTCGAGACGCAGCGCAAGTACCTCACGCGGCAGCCGTGGGCCGTCGCGCGCATGGCGCTCTTGACAATCACCGTCGTCGACTTGATGACGAATCTCTTGCTCCCAACGTGGAATCCGTACCGGTACTCGCGCGTGCTCCGGCCGTTCTTCCTCATTACGCGCCGCCGCAACATCCGCATTATCTTTGCGAGCTGCGTCCGCGCATTGCGCGAAGTGCTCATTGTGTTGCTGCTGTCGTTTTGCCTCATTGGGTTCTTTGGGCTCGTGGGGTACTTGCTGTTCTCCGACTTGAGCCACGTGACCGGCGCTACGTACTTTAGCTCGCTCCACTCGGCCATGTACACGATGCTCTTGATCCACAACTGCCTCCCGTACATGGTCAAGAGCATGTACCCGTACTTCAAGGTCACCGAGTGGAGCGCGCTCTTCTTTGTGATTTTCGTGCTCCTCACCAACATGTTCCTCGCCAAGCTCACGATCGCCGTGTCGTACAAGTCGTACAAGCAACACACAGAAAAGATGCTGTTCAAGCGGCTCCAGAAACGCAAAGCCGCGCTCTACGCGGCGTTCGATATCATCGCGACCGACGTCCAGATTGTCGACGAAGCCGATGACGACATGCTCCGGTCCGTCCCAACGTTCCTTTCCAAGACGGAGCGCCGAGGGTCGTCGCGGTTCTTTAGTAGCACGGCTTTGACCAACCCGACCTCCAAGCGCGGCTCGTTCAACCAAGCCATGGCGACAATCACGCCCATGGCCAGTCGCCGCGTCTCACTCGACACGTGGATCAGTTTGTGCGAGTACCTCAAGCCCAAGTGGACAAGTGTCGAGTCAACACTTGTCTTCAACACAATTGACGTCGAGCACCTCGGGTACGTCGACCTCGGCGACTTTTATCAGCTCTGCTCGCTCATTAGCGTCAAGCTCGAGCGCACCAAGCCGTCGGCGGCCGCGGCGATCCTCCAGTTCTTTGTGCCGTCGCTCAAGCGCCACACTGTACGTCGCTGGCAGCTCCGCATGCGCGAGTACTTGCTGTACGAGAAGATCTTTTTTGGCAAGTACCCCGTGGTCGTCGCTGAGCTCATTGTCGGTCTCCTCATTATTCTCTCGGTCGTTCAAGCCATCCAAGTCAACGACATTGCGCTCGCGTTCTCCGTCAATCGCTCGTGGCGCATTGTTGGGTTCGTTTTGCTCTGCATCTTTTCGCTCGAAGTCCAGCTCAAGCTCTTTGCATTTGGGCGTCGAGAGTTTTTCTCACGGCCATTCTGTCGCCTCGACTTGGGCATTGTGATTGTCGGGTGGATCTTTTACATCATCACATTCAAGGATTCGTCCAACGTCTCGCGCGTGTTTTACGATCTGTCGCTCGCGATTCGGTCGCTGCGTATCCTCAAGCTCTTGAATCTCTTCCCGCCGTTCCACGAGATCCTCTGGACCATGCAGCGCATTCTCCCGCTCATTGTCCAGCTCCTCTTGGTGATCTTCAGCTTTATGTACGCGTTTGCAATCGTGACGCAAGCCAACTATGGCATTTCGCTCCGTGATTACCCTGCCGACAAGGCCTCGCTCTCGCCCAACTGGTACAACGTCCGCGAAGAGTTCCAAGTCGATACGTTTGCCGAGACGCTCGTGACGCTCTTTGGCGTCGCGAACCTCGCGGGCTGGGACATGATCATGGACGCAGCCCACGCGATCACAGGCGCGAACGCAACGTACGTCTTTTTCTTCAGCTACCGCATCGCCATGGCCAACATCCTCTTGCCCATTTTCGTCGGTTTCCTCGTCGAGTCGTTTGTCTCGAACGCCAAGAGCGTCGAAAACACAATCGAGACGTACGTCGAAGCCGCGTCCGTGCAAATGCGACAACAAGAGATGGACGACACGTCGGTGCCGCCAACCGAAGAAGAACAGCTCGCGCTCCTAGCAAGCAAAGTCGACGCCGATCCCGCCAACGCCGTGTTTACGCCTCCGAATTCGAACCGGGCGCCGCTGAGTTCGCCTGTCTCGGCATCGTCGGACGGACGGAGCGGCGGCGGCGGCTTCCGCTTCCGCTTTGCGCGGTCAGGGAGTTTAGTCCAAGGCGAAATGTTTGACGCCGTCAAGCTCTCGGACGTGAGTCGCCTCAAGCTCATGGTGGAAAAGAAGGATGAAGAAGTCGCGCGGCAAGAAGCTGACATTCGCAAGTTAGAGGGGAATGTACTGGCGATGCAGACGCGTCTAAACCAGTCCCAGCGGATCATTCTCGCGTACGAGCGCAAGATGGAAGAGCTCAGCGCCCAGCTCAAAGAAGCGCAGAGCCATGGCGGCAGCCATCGCCATAATCCCAAGCACCATCCTGGCGCATCAGTTTAGTTTAGGCATTAAAAATCTGTTTTAGAGCCTGTTTTTATCCTAAATTGTATTTGTGTTGTTGTGACAAAGTCGATTCCGACTTTTTGGGAAACATCGGTTGATGACGAGCTCAGCGTCACCCGTGGCACTTCCTGCCAGAACCTCAAGTTCAAGTTCAACCCATGCGGGAGTGTTGTTGGTTTGTTGGGCACACTTCCGTCAACACAACACCAACGGTTCTTCACTTCCTGAG
This sequence comes from Pythium inflatum, assembly GCA_023336345.1. NCBI lineage: Eukaryota > Oomycota > Peronosporomycetes > Pythiales > Pythiaceae > Pythium > Pythium inflatum. The sequence continues at coordinate 8,011 of JAADWR010000044.1, read as the reverse complement.
ATCGGTTCTAGAGACTTCTTCCCGCTGGATCGGTCGGATTTCGCGCCAACACGCGACCAACAGCATTTTCCTTTGGATAGGACGCCATTTTCGTTCCAGCCCAGTGATACAAAGCGGTTCCTACAGTCGCTCAAACGTCCCTACTTCCTTACTGTACTGTTGTTGACGTGGGTGTACACATGCGTTCCAAGCACATTGCAGAAAATGCTTGTGGCGGAATCTCTACAATGGAGCTCAGGGCAGCCTGTGTTTGACCGACTCTGTCCCAACCCAGCAAAAGGTTGTCGTGACCACCAAAAGATCACCTATCGTTGCAAGTGTCCTATCACAGCGTGGCGCCACTGGATTTATTTCGTCCCTCTGCTGCGCCTCTCGTTTTTTGTTCTTGATGCGTCAAGGGTTGGGAAGTGCAGACCCAAGCAGCCAACAGAACCTCGGTTCTTTCCGCCTCGGAAATGTGAATGGTGCCAAAAAGGCAGCAAAGACGGCGCGGCGCTGGTTCGCTGTGCTTCGTACCGAAATTATCTACCACGTTGTGTGGGGAGTCAAACACGCAGTGCACGCATGCAGTGTCAAAGGGAGGCAAAGATGGCGCGGCACAGCTTCGGTGCGCTTCCTACCGCAACCAGAACGAACGGTTCCGCTGCGTTTTGCTGGCATGGAACGGTTCTCCCGTGGGGATTGTTCCAGCGTTCCAACTTGGAATGGCGGCATGTTGAAGGGTACTGTAGCAGTCCTGGCATTGTCGAGCGGCAAATTTTGGTGCGCTAGCGGCGCGCGACTACAGTGGTCTTGCCAAAATTTGCAGACCGGCCGATCGCTCCTTGGCGCGCTCTGCAGATCATCAGTCACCAACAAATCTCAGTGTCAACTCATCGATCTGGATGATCTTGGAAATGGGGATTGTGCACTCTTTATTGTACCAGTATCTCTATGACGGTACCATACACATGTACTCTAGACAAAGTTCTAATTCGGGCTAATAAATACTACTCATGCAAGGAAATGGACCAGCGCAGTTGCTAGATCGACTGCAGATCGTTCACGTCTGGATAGGCAGTGAGCTCAACCGTCCAGAAGATCCGCAAGTGGATGCGCCGACGAGCTCTCTTGAAGTAGAAGGTGGGCGAATTCCTCGAGCATGCGGCAGCGCTTGTGGAGGTACGGGAGCTCGAGGCGGTTGAACCACCGGCTCTCGGCTTCGAGCTCGCCCCACGCCGTGAGCGCGCGGCGGAATTGACTCGCGCCAAGCGTCTGGACAAACTTGCTGAGCTCCGAGAACCGACGCCAGCGGCTAAAGTAGTGACGGTCGAGTTGCAGCTCGATGAGGTACTCAGCGTGCTGCGTCTTGGACGTGTTCGACTCGACAATGCGGAAACTCCGGATCTGAATCTTGGCCGCAATGTGGCGGTTCGACGGAAGTGACCGGAGGAACGTGTGCTTGCTCTCGGCGTAGGGAATGTCGTACTCGAGCCGCAGTGGTGAGAATGTCCGGCAGACTTCAAATGTCGTCGACATTTCACGGTTGAGCAAAGGCGACTGCTGGTACGTGTCGTCGCCGCCGATAAACTGGCCCTGGAGCGAGTGCTTCCGGCGCGAGTGGAGGTGCTTGATCAGCTCCGACTCGTCCATCGTGTCGTCAAAGTCGTCAACTTCTTCGAACCAGCCCCACTCGTTGGTCTCGTCATGCTCAGCCGACGACGTCTCGTCCGACGTAAAGTCGGCAAGGTCCTTCTCAAATGGGTACAGCGCGCTCGACGGGCTGGCATACGCTTCTTCGACGCCGGTCACGACTTCGCGGCACACGGGGCACTTGGAGCCCGCTTGGATCCACCGCTTGATGCACTTGGCATGCACGCGGTGGCCGCAGTTCGTTAGCTGCGTATCGACGTCGTCGGTCAGACAGACTGGGCACGTCTCGCCGAGCTGCATGCCGACTTGGTGCTTCCCGCGCATGATCTCGTCTGCGCGTTCGATAATGTGCTGGCGCCGGCCCGAGAGGATGGTCGTTGTGTCGTCGCTGCTCTCGTGGAGGAGTTCATTCGCGTTGTCGTCTTCGATCACGGCCGCGCTCTGCGTCACGTGGAGCGTCGCCTCGGTGAGCGCGAGTGGCTTGTCGCTGCAGCTCCGGCGTATCGACGCGCCCATGCGCTTCTTGCTCTTGGTCGAGCTGTTGCTGCTAATCGACTGTGTCTTGGCGCGCGTGAGCTGCTGCTCGCGAAGCCACCGGTCGTGGCTCTCGAACTCGGCGGCATTGGCCTGCAAGAGGTCGTCGTGCGACGGAAAGAGGTGGGTGTCGACTTCAACGCCCATGATAATCACGATCTCTCGAGTGGTGTTGGGGTCTCTGGACGATTGTGGAAATGACCGATGTGGGGTCCAAAGTCGAACCTGACGAGAGAGAAAAGAGGAAACTGGGATAAACGGACCGACGGTTGCCAATCGGCTTGTGACCGCGGCTCTCGACTTTTTTAACAGGCGCACTTGGGTGTGGGAGCGACGGTTGTGCGGTTGTATTGGCACCAACGTTCACTCGCAAAAACCAAACGGCGCTCTATTCAAAGCCAGTATTTATGCCGTGGCCCGTCTGCTCACTTGTTTGGCGATCGCAGACGCTGGCGTGTCATAAGATGTTTGGCGATAACCCTAGAAGCTGTCGTTAGGGTTGGGAGGAGTGTTGGTTCTGGTTGTTTTTGTCAGTTTTACCCATTAGTTTTCTCTTTTTTCTCAAAAACGCAGAGAGAATCTCCACAAATGAAGCTAAACTTGTGGATGTAGGTTCAGAGATGGGCGTTCTAGGTTGGAGTTCCAACTTGAAACTTTCAACTATGAACCTACAACGCCTACCACAAGACGAGAACCCTCCGTCAACTCGAGCGCCTAGCTTCATCCTGGCTGAGAGGGCATCATCGTGTAATCTCCCTTCGTGTTGCTTTGTTTCAGGGTTGTTTGTTCCCGAGGTAGGAGTGTCGGTCGGTCTGTCGCCGAGTCGCGGAATTTGCCGTCCAATACAAACTTGCCTCAGCAGTCGTCAGAGTGCACGACCATGCGAACGCTATTGGATATACTGGATACAGTACCACAGTTCCAGTTGTTCGACGTCTTGCTGTGTCTCTGGCAAGACTTCACTCTGTTGTCGCTGAATGCATGGAGTCGTGCATCTGGACACTGGATTTTCGAGAGTGAAGACACGTTGAAGTGCTGCGACGCCACACGAAAGTCATGCCCTGTGTTGGCGGAGACATGATGGTAACACAGGATATACCTACCGCACGTGGAGCATTCCAGAGAGAGTACCGGTACAGATCGCGCCGTTTCGAGCCCAAGACAGACGACTCTAGGAGATTCGAGAATTCTGAACTTCGCTTTTGTCCGAAGCCATTTTTCTCTCCAACTTCCATGTGAAGTCCTAGACCAAAAACTCTGGAGATGGGGTCAGAACGATCGAAACGTTGGGAGAAGGTCGCTAGGTCGTTCGTTCGACCGTTACGCGACTTTGCACAGGCAGAAGACTCTTGGCGTCTGCTTTCGAAGCCCCCTGTCGTTTGCCACATCGTCGCATGGCTAAACCCGCACGCCTGGATCTTAGTCCACGCTCTGTTTTTCACGTGCTTTTCTTGGCAACCAAACGGCCGCTTCAACCTTCGGCTGCCGTCTCAAGATCTCAGCGATTTGTGGAAAAATGCCAACGTGACCACGAATGGTCGTGTGCAAAAATCATCTCTAGTTGTGTGTTGGGTCGAAATAGACCACCGCTACCTGCTGCTCTAGTCTATCTTTGGCGCCTGCCTGATCTTCAAATGCCATGCGTTAGCGCTATCCAATGCTCTGGATCTCCAGCATGTACATCCACTCCAACCGCTCGCCATCCGGAGCTTTGGATATCCAGCAACCATATTGACTGCAAGGTCCTGAACGTTCGTCCAGTCTGGACGCCATCCGGCATCGTGAGATCTCTGCCTCACATAATTTGGCTGATATAGACGCTGCGGCACCGCGCGTTCTCAAACGTCACGACGCGAAACGACGGATTCGCTTCGGCAATCTTGAGCAGCCACTCTTTGCAGGCGCCGCACGGCGCGAGCGGATTCCGGTCTTGTTGGTCTTGTTGCTGGAGCGCGGCTTCGACCGACGCGTCGTCACAGGAGAACGTGCGCGGTCGCTTGGGCTTGCGCGGCGACGAAAGGTTGGCGTTTGCTAACTTGCGTTTTCCATTGGAGACGGGGCTTGTGGCGTCAGTCGCAGCAGCGTCTGGGACGTGCACGATCAGCGGTGGCTCCATCGTGGAGGAGAGTGACTCTGTGTCGCTTGGGGTGGTGCCATTGGCCGGTGGTGGGGGCTCCTGGTGTGTGGGCGACCGCGGCGTGTCACTGCTGGTGCTGCCCCCAAGATTCACTGCGAGTACGCCAATCATCTTGAGCGCGTGGCGCTGAAGTGTCGGATCACGGGCGAGTGCGCTGCCAATGGCATTGCGCTCGGCACAGAGTGAGCCCGTCGGCATCGACACTTCGCAGTTCATGCCACGATGGGCTACGAGCGTCTTCACGCCGTTGGCATCCATCTTTTCAATCACGAGCACCGCAAGCACGGGTTTGCGCGACTTGCGGAGCCAAAAGCTCCCGACTTCGCCCACGGACTCGCCTTGGAGAAACTGGTCGCGAAACACGCGCATTTCCTTCACGAGAAACTGCGTCATTTCGTCGGCACTGCCAAACGGCACGCACGGCGACGCTTCGATGTTCTCAAACGAGTGAAAGTCGACGTCGTCCATCGAGAGCTTGCGTTCGTGCCAGTACGTCTTGAGCTGCCAGACGTGGAGGTAAGACGGTCGGTAGATCCGCAGCGACGCATTGAGCGCACTGAGGCGAGCAGGCGGACCGTCGGCGTACGCAATCGTCACGTGAAAATGCGAGCGCCACGCGTCGCCACTGCGCTCGACAATTGTGTTGCGGTGGTTCTCCAATCGCGGCCGGAGCTCGCGCGTCATAAACTGCACATTGTCGTCAAACCGGAAAATGTTGGAGCCCGAGTGCACTTGGTGGACTTGCATTTGCGGGTAATACTGGTCAACAAAGACCGTAATAAGACGGGCCGTGATCTCGGTCGAGTTGCCTTGCATGCAGTGGGCAACATTGCGTGGAATACCGGCGCCGCTAATGAGGTACACGATCTGCTGGCTGTGCTCCGACTTGAACTCTTTGAGGACGTTGATCCACTTGGGCAGCAACAACGCAATGAGCGGAAAGTACACGGCCGTAATCACGACGCGCGACCAGTGTTTCTCGACGAGTTCGACTGTGTCGAGGCCGCCGCGAATACGAAAGTCGTGAATGTCGGTCACTGGAATCGGACTCTGGCTCAGGTTAAACCCAATGGGCGACTGCGTATCCGCACACGTCGCTTTCCACCGCACGCGCCGGCCTTTGCCCGGTTTAGCGCCTTGTTCCGACGCAATGTCGAGCATACTGGCGTGGAGCTGGCGGTCCGTCTTGACCGTCGGACTCGAGTTACCGTCGCTAAACGGCGAGTCGTTCCCGCCGTTATTCACCGAGCTCGGGGTTTCGATTCCGCGGAGCGCTTCGACGCGGTCCATAATCGCTTGGCTGATCGGCTGGAAGAGACTAAACTTGGGCCGCGCCAAGAGCGTGAGCGGCACGCGCGCGCCGTCGTCCGTGATGACGTGGGACGGCTTTAACGGCGGCGTCGGACTAACCGCCGGTATAGTCGCGTCCGCGTGGTCGGCGACGGCGACGGTCGTGGACGAGGCGTTCGGGAGGTTAGACGCATCGTCGCGGAGCCACGAGAGCTCGACAATAAGGTCCGAATGCGAGACGTTGTGCACGAGGAACTCCATTGTCGGGTGGAGAAGGAATCCCGTCGACGAGGCGGCAACTTTGGGCGAGATTCGCATTCACTCTGGTGACTTTAGACCGAACCGGACCTAACTGGACCGGTTCGGGCTTCGGATTGGGCGGTTCAGTGAACTGTCCAAAACAGAGTTTAGGACCCTAAAATGTGTTTAAGAATCTAAAATGTATTTTTGTCTCGTTTAGCCTTACGCGGCAGCATGCTCACGCGCTTCTCGGCTTGCTTCGCGACGAACCGCAGGTGCTTGCGGTCGGACGACTTCGTGTGCTTCTTCGTTTGCTCTTCCATCATCGCAGCCAAGAGCAGAACGAGCGACACGTCGGCGCCCGCGGCCACGTCCATGTTGAAGGCGCCGTCGAGCGGATTGCCGTCGCAGTAGATGCGGGCCACGCAGTGGACGCCGGGGCGAAGTCGGTCGGTCGCGAACGCGAACGGCGCATCGTCGATTATGCCCAAGTTGTTGGCAGCATCACGCGCAGCGTTTCGCTTGGGGGCGACCGTGAGCGTGATCACAGCGTCGAGCGACTGCCAGTGGCCTTGAGCACTCAGAATCATGGGCTTGCCAGACACGGGATCCGTATACTTGAGCTGAAACGGAGGTTCGAGCATGCCGATCATATGCGTGTTGACAGTGCATAGCACTGTCGAACTACCGGCGTTGCCGGGGATGACCGTGTACTGCGCCGACGACGGCGGTTGGTCGTGACGTTCCATGCTGACGATCGGAACGCCATACGCGTCCAGGAGCAAGCGGCGGCGATGGGGCTCGGTCGCTTCCGCTTCCGACACGGGACCGAGTTTAAACAGCGTCTGGTTGGTCTGGAGGTCGCGGATCAGCACGTCGTGGTCGTGCGCTTGTGTCCAAAAGTCGTTGTGGAGCGCGAGCGTGACGACGCGGTCTTTGACAAAGCGCTTGTTGATGGTCGGGACATAGTGCGAGGACGGAAACACGACGGGCGTGTCGCGGTAGAAGGCCGAAGCAGTCGTTCCCATGGTGCAAGTCGTAGATGGTGAGACGGTGGATTGGAAAGTGAGACTTTGGGATGGTTGGGAAGGTTGGGGCGGGAGCAGGAGCAGGAGCCGGAGCCGATGGCTTGGAACCGCCGGTACCACCAGACGCCGGCGCGGGGGGCAAAGCGACGCGGGGGTGCAAGTGTCCAACGCCGAGAGGGACAGGGACTGTGGCTCCCTCCCCCTGTGACGACTCGTCTCTTTCTTGCAGGACCAAGTGATGTTTTGTGGTTGTGACCGTCCCACGTGAACCCATCGGTCGCCCCCATCAGCTCAGGCACATCAATCTTCTTCGTGTTGCCTGATATGTTCTATTCCATGATGACTACTACACGAGAACCTCGGAGACGAACCCGTTGAAGGAACACTAAGGCGCGTAATACCTGTATATTGGTAAGGAGAGTAGCAGAAGAGGAGTTTACCAAATGGAAATCAGTTGAACCCCCTGGATGAAGGAACACGACCACAAATCATAGTCTACCCATCTTTCTCGACAGCGACTGGAGGCCACTGCGACCGACTGTACAAGCCGCACCATGTGAGCAAGCGAGCGGCGCTGGATATACAGTACATCAGCGCTCTTGGTACACTTTCGCAACGACAATCGTCTTCCTCATGAACCCATTGGACAGAGACAGGACGGGAGACATTGGTGCGATGCCCTGGCTATGTGCGAAATGCCATCCCAAGTCGAGTCTCACTTGAAGTAAGCCACCCACATTCGACGCAGGACGCAACCACCAACGCGTCTGCTCGAGCGCTCGACGGTCGTCGGACGTTTGGACCTTGCGCCAGGCGCGAATCAAGATGCGCGCCCGTTGCGAGGTCGTCCAGCCGCTTGGCCCATTGTGCTCTAGTGCTGGCCCTTTTGTACTCACGATCCTCAGACCGAAGCTGTTGAGGCACTGTTGACTGCCGGTGCCGACATCTTCCTGAAGGACGACCGACACAAGACAGCGGCGGATACCGCTCACCGCAGAGGGCACATCGAGTTGTTCTTAAAGATCACGGTTTCGGTACGTTTTGAATGTCTGTGGGAAGATTGTTGATGTACTAATTCACATGGCTCTTGTAGAATCAACTGCGGCTCATGCGAGAAAACCTGCGAAGAGAACGGTATGCAGAACTCATG
>JAADWR010000043.1:0-31673 GCA_023336345.1 Pythium inflatum | reverse complement strand
TCGTTTCTCACTGTTTTCCTATCCTGTGTGAACAGGAGAGCCCTGAAACTGTGCACAAGACACGACCGACATGTCTATCGAATAATACGACTGGACGATTTGCGGTTTTAGTCCTACAAGTTGACGCAAACGACGCCACACTTGGTCGAAAAACCTAACACTTGACAGTGTCCAAGTGTTGTCGTTTCTCGCTGTTTTTCTATCCTGTGTGAACAGGAGAGCCCTGAAACTGTGCACAGGTCCCGTCCGACATGTCTATCGAGTACTCCGACTGGACGATTTGCGGTTTTCGTCATACATGGTGTGGAAGTTATTTTGTTCGAGCACAGGTGGCGATTTCGCACGTGCGTCTGTTTCCATCGCCCGTAGATGGTATCAGCGAGTGTGACTACGAAGGTTTCATCGCAATCCGATCGATATTGATCGTGTTTGGTCGAAAAGACAACCTCAACAAACAAAATCCACCCGGACACCATCAATATCCCGACAAATACTACACACCTGCGTGCAACACACTCAAGTAACTCACACAACATGCTTGATCCATCGCACAACACCACCACAACCTCCCGACATTGTCAAACAAACTCCCTCTCTCATTCACTTACCGAGTCCATACAACCACAACCTCAACACACAAAATCCGACCGGACACGATCAATATCCCGACAAACACAACACACCTGCGTGGAACACACACATCGCGAGAGTAGGGCATTCCCAGCCCTCCGGCTTTCTCTAACCTGGTATTGCTCTCTACAATCAGTACTCACAGAATCCTTTCCTTCCTTCTTCCAACGCGATGTGATGCGTGTACTCCAGCCGTTAGATCCCGTGTAAAGCCGGGCTCGTTGACGTTGATTCGGGTAAATGCAACTTGTGCTTGCTACACTGCCATGTCGATGATACTCCAACGCTCCAATGCTACGCCAATGCTCCAATGTTATGCTAACACCTTGCCAAAAAACACACAACACATGCCATCGTGAGCCATCCACCACCTCGAGACGTGTGCAGTGATAGATTGCATACTATAATATGTACGGTGGAACATGTGGATGAGCAGCCACCGGCGGTTTCCTCGTTTTCCCAATTGCGTGTTGAAGTGGAGATGGCTACATTTCAACTTCAACATTATTGCATCAAAAGAGGGTGGGATGCACGGATCCCAAATTCACTAGTATTCTCTCAATGATCTCCTGTTGTATTGGGAACAGAATATCAGCGCTGACAACAGACTCTCAGCGTTCGACACGATGTAATCGAAACTCGGTGAAAATGGAACAGATATTAATTGCTACCCCAAAATGGCCGAGACGGACGCGAAAGGCCGTTTCTCTTCTTGAGACTCGACGAGCGCGTACCTGGCGACAACAGTGACGCAATAGACATGGTTCGTGAAGTGGACAAATTGATAAGATTCACGCCGTCGCCGCGGCGCGGTGGTCGTGGTTCTTTTGGTGCTGGAGCAACAGCGACCGGATCTCAAATGCTGCGACAGTGCGCTGCTCAAAGCCGTCGCTCGTGTCCATGACGCGCCGATGCAGCAAGAGCGATGGGAACTGACTCTCGTCCAGCATTGCACGCGCAATCACGTGCGGCGTCGTAATGCGCGCGAGCGGATCCGGCCGCTTGGTCATGCGACAAAAGAGCGACCAGATGAGTGCGACGAACAGCGCAAACGCCAAGAGCACGCAGCCCGTGATCGTCAAGGCCGTGTTCTCCAGTGGGATCGAGAGCCACAGCGCGACTTCACGGACATTCCCATCGAAATCGAGCGTGTGGTTGCCCACATCAAACGCGACCACGCGATGGGGGACGCCGTCTTGGAAGAGGAAAAAGAGACCGGCTGTGTACGTCGCCTGGAGCGTCGACTCCATGTACATGTGATTGTTGAGCACGAGACGCACGCGGTCTTCTTGGTGCGCGCTGCAATTGGTCGTCCCGTGGTCGCTTGCGTTCGTCACCCAGGAGAAATCCTTGACATTGTGGGGGTAGAGGAGGTCGCCAGCAATGTGCGCGTACCCAGGGTGGTCTTGGCGCGGCGGCTCAGTGACGTGAACGAGCGATATGGGCCGCTGCTGCGAGTCGTGCTGGAGGTACAGACCCGAGAGCAGATTCAGCGGCAGCGCGGCCGTACCGACCACGAGCTCGTGCTCTCCATCGCTGAGAGCGATCGAAAGGCCCGTGCAGTCGGCGCCGTCGGCGTTGCACTTGGCGCCAAATGTTTTCGATAGATCCTGCAGCGTCCACCCGAGGCGTCCGACCGTGAACGAGTACGTCTTTGTCAAGTTGACGGCCACGACACCGTCGCCAGCGCCAAGCCGATTCTTCTCGTCGACGACTGTGTTCTGTAGAAGCGCATCCACATGGAGTTTCTTGGCGACGCTCACGAGCAGCATCGATCGGTTCGAGTGCTTCGTGCAGTCCAAGACGTTGTAGTCGCTCAGGAACGTCTCGACGATGCCCGACTGCATCTTCTCCGAGTCGTTGGCATCGAGACACACGGCGTACGCGTGGATCTGCATCGGCGCATCATAGAGCGTGCCGGCTTGGAGACCAGCAAACGGCGGTTGGTCACGCTTTTCAATCATACAGCGCCCGGGCCACGGCGCGCACTGCGCTTTCGTCAGTTGATAATACCGCGTCGTCGTCTGCTTGTCCCTTGCGGTTGTGTACAGCGCTGGATCCACGTCGACGTCAAACGTGAGCGCGTCAAACGTGATCGACGGCGACAACTGCGTGTGTGTAAACGCCATGCGAATGTCCGATTGCGACATGTTGGCGCTGCCGTTCGCAAACAACTGCGCGATCATCAGCGGACTCTGCTGCAAGACCCGCGCGCGCTGCTCCATTTCGCTCGTCGACGTGTTCACGGGCATGAGACCCGTGAGCATGGCCGTCGAGACTGTGCGCTGCGAAGCGCCGTCCCGCAGAAACGTCATGTTGACAAACTCGTCGCCCCAGTACTCGTTCTTACCCCAGGGAATGTACTGGCTCGACAAAAAGAGACCGTGGAGCACCATGTTCGCCGCTCTGCGTGCTGGCATTGGCAGATCTTCCGCGCGGACGTTGGCGTTGGCATTGGGATCCGACGCATTCACGATGATCTCTAGGCGCGGCGACTCGAGCGCTTCGGGCACGAGCGTCTTCATCCACTCGCGCTGCGGCATGCCAAACTCGAGGACGTCGTCTGGAATGTACGCGCGGAAGTCCAGTTGCGTGCGGTACCAGTCGCACTTGGGGATGGGCTTTGGCTCGCGCGGGAGCACGAGCGTGCGGAGGATCGTGTTGGTCGTCGGGTTCTTGTCGATCGTCTCGGGAATCGAGAGCTCGATGGTCGTCGTGCGGTCCGCGTACTGCGCATTGCTGACGTTGGACTCGACCGACAAGTCGCTCGCAAGAATCACGGGCTGGATCGGGAGGTCGTGGAACTGGACGTTGATCGCGTTAAACCCGTTGCCAATCATGTACCCAATGCCCGTACTCAATGCCAACGCAAAGAGCGTGACGCGGCGGTCGGGTTGCGGCCGCAAGAGGAGCGTCGTGAGGAACCGGAGCACGAGCACTTGGACGGCCGCGAGAACGAAGAGCTCAATGGGCTTTCCAAACACCGCGCCGACGTTGCCGGCGTATGAGTTGTACTTGTCGAGGAGCTGGATCTGCTCGGTCTGCGTCATCCCGTCTTTCTGGTACCGTGCGAGTTCGTGGCCGCGATGGAGAATGGACACGAGCGCAATGATCGAGCCAATGGAAATGACGGTCAAGACAGTCATGCGGCCGGGGCGGATAGCGACGCGTAGAACAAGAGGCGGCGGTGGCGCCGTCGTCTTTTTCTCGCTCTCCGGATCCAGTGGCGTCGGCGCGAGCTCGCGGGGCGTGAGGCGGTCGAGCGTGGGTGCGTGGACGCCGACGCGCGGGCCGGCGGTCGCAGGAGGAGACGTTGGCGTGTCGTCCATCACAGTGAATAAGAGGAAATGAAGCGTGGGGATGCCACGGTGTAAGGAGCGGCGGGATGGTCAGCCGTCGACTCATTTACGACGATTTCTGTCGGGCCAGAGAACGTTTGTGGCTGGACGGTGTAGCCACCAAGCTACCTCTGATACTTAATGTGATACGAAAGGGGAATATGATGAGAACACAGTTTGAAGTGACGTATAAATACATACCCTCCCCAATCAAATAGATCTCATCAATTATGTGATGCTGGACTCGAACAGACCAAAGTTTTGGCAAAGTTTGCGATCAGAACGCGAACCGAAGGAACGTTCTTGAGGGTTCATTCTCTGAACTCATGCGACTTCAATGTGGACGCACCGTCTCATATCGTACGGTGGCTTAGCTGGTTGGCCAAGCGCTTGCCGCCGAGCGCAATGCGCTGCTTGCAGGTATGCGCAACGAACGCAATGTACGCGCTCGGCGGGCACTGGACGTTCTTGGTGCCGGCCACAGGCGTCAAGTCGAGCGCCGGGTACACTGACGTGAGCGCAGTGTTGTACGACTCGAGCATAAACTTCTTGAAGTAGGCAGCCTTGGTGAACGCCGCAAAGAACTGGTCGTACGGAAGCCCCTGGACGGACGTGAGGTCGATCTTGTCCTCGATCGTGGCCAGCGACTCGATCAGATCCGTCGCGTTCTTCGTGAGCTCGTCGCCGAACGTGAACTCGGGGGCCCAGTTGTTGCGAAGATCTCCGCCGCCGTTGTCGAACAGCGCGTGCAAGTTGCCGGCCGCGCACGGCTGCGCGAACGTAATGTTGTTGCCGCCGGCGTCGCCCTTGAGGTTGTTGGCGTTCACACCGCCGACCGTGTGCATGGGGTTGTGGACGTCGCCGACGATGTGAATGAGCTGGCGGAGTCCCAAGTTGTACGACCACGGCGAGCGGCTCGTGGAAAACGTCTTGAGGAACTGGTCCAAGATGTCGCCCGCATCGCCGCCAAACGACTGCGCAAAGAGCGCGAGGTCCGGGTCGGCCCCGCCCCAGCGCGCGCCGGTCATGTTGAGCGGCAAGTTGACGTAGTGCCACTTGTCCATGACCGAGAGCGACGGGGTAGCAGTCGTGTTGCAAAACGGCTGCACCGACGCGCATTTCACGAGGTCGGGCCAGATCGCGGCCGTCGAGATCTCGTTGGTGTTGGGAAAGTCTCGGTCCCAGTACGCCAGCACCGTCTGAATAGTGTCGACGTCCTCTGGCGCCATGAGCTGCGCAGCGATTTGATTTCGCCCACGAGCATGTGACCGTTGTCCCATTACGCGTGCACGGGCACGAGGGCCGCGGCGGCGGCAGTTGCAGCAACAGCGACAAACTTCATCTCTCTGGAAGCGAACGGAGACTTGAGGGCCACGACGGAGATTGCGGAATGACCAAGGAAGAGAGTGAGAGCATCTAGCGCCTTTTGGCTGACCTGGCCCCCAGCAGCTCTCTTTGGAGGTCAAGGACCTTGTCGTTGACCCGCATCGGGTCATTTCTGCCCTTGTCCCTCGTGGAAGACAGACGGAATCCAAGCATTTTCAGGTACTTCAATAAGGGAATGTGATATAAGAGGACTGGGCATGGAACATAGTGTGATTTATACAACAAATAATTGTACAAAATTAAACCAAATATATTATTATAGAGGTCTGAATGATACGCATTGTGGGTGCAGCCGTACCATGCATCTCAAGTGTGGGACTTCCACGGCGACGGTCTTTCGCCAAGAGGCCAAACGTCAAGAGACCGAAGCTGTCGTCAGAGTGACACAACGGACAGTCCACTTCAAGGTATCATGGGGATGAATGTGACGTACGTACACTGTATATCTACGACGCGCGACGCACATGGCGTGGCGCCAGCGGAGTTGCCTCGGCAAGTTCTTGCCGTAGCTTTAGCTCGCACACTCGCGCTTTGGCCTATATCTACGTATATATACGTCTTGTCTCGTGTTGCTGGCACGGCAGGAGACGCGTGCGGTCCACGATGAGCGACGACACGTTCGGATGACGCGGCTCGTCTTCGAGTGATCAAGAGAGATCGAGAGGAGCCCGCGGAGGGGTGTATCCAGTTTCAGCGGCGAGGCGTCGACATGAGGCTTTTCCGTCGGTGCTGATTGATGATGGTGATGCGAGGTGCGCATGGCTGCGACGGTTTAAGATCCAATTGTTGCACAATCATTGGTGAAAAAGATACTTGAATGGATCCGATTGGCTAAAATTACATTGGGCGACCTCACCTGAGACTTGTGATGGCTGCCAATCACGCCATTGAATCGATCGTCGCGGCAATGCGGTCGTCGCTGTCTTTTTGGTGCTGGAGTAAGAGCGACTGGATCTCGTAGGCCGCGACTGTGCGCTGCTCACAGCCGTCTCTCGTGTCCACGATCCGCCGATGGAGCAGCAGCGCAGGGAACTGACTCTCGTCGAGCATCGCGCGCGCAATGACGTGGGGCGACGTGATCGTCGCGAGCGGATCCGGCCGCTTCGTTATGCGGCCGTACATGGACCAGATCCACGCCGCCAGCAGTCCCACGGCCAAGAGCACGCAACCAGCGAGCGTGAGCACGGTGTTTTGCAGCGGCGTCGACGCCCAGAGCGTCTGCACATACACGTTGCCATCGAACGCGAGCGTTTCGACGCGCGTCACAGGGTCCGTCTCCAAGACCTCGCGCTTGACGCTGTTCTGGAAGAGGAAGTAGAGACCGGCCGTGTACGTCGCTTGGAGCGTCGACTCCATGTACATGTGGTTGTCGAGCACGCGGCGCACGCGGTCTTCTTGGACGGCACTGCAGCCCGTGCCTTGTGCCGTGCGCTCGGTCGTCCACCAGAGCTTTTTGATGTTGTGCGGCATCAAAATGTCGCCCGTGACCGCATTGTACTGAGAGAAACTGCCGTCCGTGCGGTTCTGCTCCAAGTCGCGCGGCGGCTCCGCGATCTGCACGAGCGGCAGCGGCCGCTGCTTGGCGCCACCAAAGTACGGATGCGTGACGAGGTCCACGGGCAGCGCGTGGGCGCCGACGACGAGCTCGTGCATGTCGTCAATGAGCGGGAACGAGAGCCCCAAGCAGTCGATGCCGCCTTCGCACTTGGCACCGAACGCCTGTGTAAAGTTCTGGAGCGTCCAGCCCAAGCGCGCGACCGTGAACGAGTAGATCTTGCGGACGTTGGTCGCGACCGGCGACTCGACGGCGTCCGATGTATTCAACGACGCTTTTTCCACGAGCGCGTCGGCAACGAGGCGCTTCGCTGCGCTCACAAGCAGCAGCGAGTTGGTGGCTGTCTGCGTGCACTCGCGGACGTCGAAGTCGCGGTTTCCCGACGGCTGTGACTGCAGCGCCTCCGTGCCGTTCTCATCGAGGCACATGGCAAACGCGTGGACCTGCATGGGCGCGTCGTAGAGCAAGGGCGACGAGAGTCCGGCGAGCGGCGGTTGCAGGCGCTTTTCAATGAGGCACCGTCCGGGCCACGGGTTGCACTGGTACGGATCCAACTTGAGGTACCGTGACTGGTTCTTCGCGTCGATCGACGTCGTGTAGAGCGACGGGTCCGTCGCGACTTCAAACGTGAGCGCGTCCATCGCCACGAGCGGCGAGAGCTCCGTGTGCGTAAACTCCATCGTAATATCCGACGTCGAGAGCCCGACGGTGCCGCCCTGGAAGAGCTTGTTGATCAACGGACCAGCCTCGCGCACGAGCCACTCGCGCTGCGTCTGCTCGTTCGCCGACACATCGGGCGGGAGCACGCCCATGAGTCGTGCGGTTGAGACGTTGCGGTCCTGCGCCACGGGCGGATTCGGCGGCGTTCCTTCCCATTCCTTCTTCTTGCCCCACGGGAGGTACTGGGACGACAAGAAGAGACTGTGGACAAAGAGGTTCGCCGCGACCGACGCGTTCATTGGGAGCTTCGCGGCGCTGACGTCCTTGTTGGCGTCTGCGTCCGTTGCGTTGAGCACCATGCGAAAGCTCTTGGACGCGACGGCCTGGAGCACCATGAGCTCCATCCAGTCGCGCTGCGGCATTCCAAACTCGAGGACGTCGTCCTGCACAAACGTCTTGAAGTCGGCTTGTGTGTTGGACCAGTCGCACTTGGGCAGCGGCGTCGTCTTGCGCGGGCGCACGAGGTTCCTCAGAACCGTATTGGCTGTCGGGTTGCGATCGCTCAGCTCCGAGACCGAGTTGCTGACGCTCGTGCTCCACGTGTCGTATTGCTGCGCCGTGGCGTTCCATTCGAACGAGAGGTCGGTCGCGCGGATGAGGGAGCGCACGCCGTCGTCGCGCACTTGGACGTTGAGCGCGTTGAAGCCGTTGTTCAAGAGGTACTCGAAGCCGGTCGTGAGCGCCAACGTGAGAAGCACGACGCGGTTGTCCGGCTCGGCCTGGAGCACGTAGGACGCGAGGAAGCGGAGCACGAGGACTTGCACGGACGCCGTGACAAAGAACTCGATCGGCCGTCCAAACGCCGACATGATGTTACCCGCGTACGAGTTGTACGTGTCGACGAGCTTGTCGTCTTGACCGGGGATCCGCGCGGCGCGCGTGAAGCGCTTGACGACGAGGCCGTGGTGGAGAAAGAGCACGACTCCCGAGATGGCGCCGATCGCGAGCACCGTGAGCGCCAAGAGGCGGATGGGACGGAGCGCGACGCGGAGCACGAGCGGCTGGAGCGGCTGCGCGAGCGACGCGTGGTCGGCGGCGTCGGCCGTTGGCGTCTTGTGGCCCATGAGGCTCTGGAGGACGAGGAAAGTTGCCGAGTGAGCCGAGCCGCCGCGGAGGCGGAGGAGGAGCTCTATTCTGGACGCCGTTGGACCATCCGACAGTGCGATGCTGCTGGACGCTGGATCCAGAGACGCGCCTCTCCCTCTGCCCAACACAAGAACCAAACGTGCGGCAAAACGTGGGTCTTCTCCCGAGTGAGTTGTTCGATTGTTGCTGACCACTGCAGCTGATCTCGCAAATGAGACAACTGTACATTCCGATACCCGTTCTAAACCGTTATTGTTATACCGCACTTTTGACCGCCCAAGACCTCTCTATTTATATCCCTTTCATAATCGATATTGGCATAACGTCCGCAGCCACCGTGGCACTGGAAGTGGGTTCAGTCCTGAACTCATTTCGTCGAACTGCTACAAAACTAAGCTGAGCTAATCGCGTGGACCACCTCACGTGGATCTTCAACCGTCGCTTCGCACTCGCCGAAGAGCTTTGGGGATCCATGGGGCAGCGCCACGGCAAAGCCGCGTACGTCAAGGCCGCGACGCCGTTCGTCAACGGTGCGTCCGCTCCGTCTTCTGTCTCTGATCCCACAAGCTAATGTACAGTATGTGAGACCGTAGCCTCGGAAAAGGACGTCAACAAGCTCTGGGAAGCGTTCAATGACGTCGCCGAAGGCTTTGGGCTCAACCAAGATGAGACCTGCGAGATCGCTCGGGCGCTCATGCCGACGCTCGAGATCCACGCAAAGGCCGACATGGACCAGCTCACTGCGCCGCTGTTTACGGCCATGGACACGGACGAAGTGCGTCCACGGTGTCGTCTAAACTCCTCTCACCCTGACCGAATCGTTATGATAGAATGGGCTCATCGACGCGCTCGAGTTCCTCGGCACCATGGCCGTCATGTCGGCCATGACGATCCCTCAGAAGCTCACGTGTACGTTGTGCATTGCGAAGTGTACGTTCTTCGCTGATTCTCCCCCTTTCTAGTCGTGTACAACTGCTACGATTTTAACGAAAGCGGCCAAATCTCGGTCGATGAACTCACGCTCGCGCTGCGCTCGACGCTCACGGGGCTGTGTAAACTCACGGCCGGCGTCCAGTGCCCCACGGAGCTCGTGCTCGAAGACATGGCGCTCCACGCGTTTCACAAAGCGCAGAAACACGGTCCCGACGACTTTATCACGCTCCCCGAGTTCCTCACGTTTGCCGACACGACGCCTGAGCTCACGTCGTGGATCGACTACTTTGACTGTCCACAGGAGCTCGTGGTCGAAGACGTCGTCGACAAGGATGACAGCGATTTGGAGCTCGAAGAGACAACTGCCATCGACGACGAAGACGCGGCGCGCCGGCGCGACCCGAGTTTTCCGTTTGACGCCAAGAAGCCCGTCTTTACGACCGACACGCCCGTGTCCGTGCAGCCATGGCAAGCGGTCGTGGCCAACGCCGCGCCGAGCGCACCGCCGACGATCAACCCGAACGCCCCGGCCGCGAGTCTCGAGCTCGACTGGATCTACGGGCTCAACAGCGATCTCCGCAACATCGTGCACTACATCACGCCGGCCGAAATCGTGTATCCCGCCGGCAGCGTCGCTGTGCTCTACGACACCCTCGAGCACAAGCAACGCTTTGCGTTCCATCACTCGGATCTCGTCCAAAGCCTCGCGATCCATCCGCTCAACCGCCACATTATTGCGAGCGGCGAGCGCGGCGCACGACCCAAGGTCGTCGTATGGTCGACGCACTCGCTCGGCACGACGCTCGCAGTCGTCCGAGGCTTCCATCGCGTCGGCGTCAGTCATCTCGCGTGGCTCCCCAACGGCCGCACGCTCGTGACGATCGGCCAAGACCCGTTCCACAGCGTCGCGGTGTACCAGTGGGAATCCACGGTCTCTTCTTCGACGGCGACCCCGACCGGCGCGGCCGCGCTCTCGTCCATCGAGTGGTCCAAGCCCGCGACGCTCATCTTTGCGGACCGCGGCGACCGCGCGCCGATCCACGCACTCGTGGTCACGAGCGCCACGCAGTTTGTCACGGCCGGCCGGCGGCACCTCTTTTTCTGGTCGCGCGAGAGCGACGCGCGGTACACGAGTCTCCATGCGCTCTTTTACAAACGCCGTGGCGTCCTCGGACGCAAAGCCAAAGTCCAGACGCTCACGAGTCTCGCGGCCATGCCCAACGATCCGCACGTTGTGCTCGCTGGCACCGCCCGCGGCCAGATTCTGCTGTTGGAAGGCCGCAATGTCGTCAAAGTCATTCACGCGCACGCGGCGTGGGTCAACGTGCTCCAGGCGTTCCCCGGCGGCATTCTCAGCGGCGGTCGCGACGGCAAAGTGCGCTTGTGGAGCAAACGCATGGAGCCAGGCGCGCAGTTTGACATGGAAGCGCTCGGGAGCGTGTCTTCGAGGGTTCGCAGCCTCGTGGCGTCGCCCGACGGCGGCGCAAAGCTACTGGTCGCCACGTCCGGCGCCGAAGTCTTTGAGATCGCGGCCAGCGATGGCTCGAATCTCCATTTCGGCGCGATGCTCTGTGGTCACTTTGCGTTTCAGCTCCACGGACTCGCGGTCCATCCGCTCAAGCGCGAGTTCGCGACGGCCGGCGACGACCGGAGCGTGCGCGTGTGGGACATGACGACCCACCGACAGCTCCGCATGGTCCAGTTGGACGCGCCGACGCGGACTTGTGCGTACTCGCCCGACGGTTCGTTACTGGCGATTGGCCACGGCGCCGACGACGAGGCGCTGGCGTCGCCAAAGCTCATCAACGTCAACAAACAAGGCGCGTTTGCGGTGCTCAGCGAAGCGACGCTCGCGACGAAATACGAAGCCAAAGACTCGAAAAAGTGGATCCGCACGGTGAAATTCTCGGGCGACGGGCTCACGTTCGCCATCGGCAGCAGCGACGCGTTCATTTACGCGTACAACACGGACGACTGGGCGTCCAAGGGCAAGTGCAAAGCGCGCGACACGACGATGGTCCTGAGTCACATGGACTTTTCGTCGACGGGCGAGTACGTCATGGCGAACGCCACGAACAAACGCGAAATGGTGTTTTTCGAAGCGGCGTCGGGCGTCGAGATCACGCGCATTGCGACGCTCAAGGACGTCGAGTGGCTCACGACAACGTGTCCGTTTGGCTGGGCCGTCCAGGGCGCGTGGCCGACGACGCAGCAGCGCCAGTACGACGTCTCGGCCGTCGGGCGCGCCGTCAACGGCACGGGTCCCCAGGCGCTGCTGGCGGTCGGAGACGATGCTGGCGTCTTGCGGTTGTTTCGGTACCCGTGTGTCTCGCCACTGGCGGTCGCCCACGCTGTCGCGGGCGCAAGCAGTCGCCTGACGAACGTCGCGTTCTCGAGCGACAACGCGTTCGTCGTCGCGACGGCCCAAGACGAGCGCTGCGTCTTCCAGTGGCGCGTCGAGTACGAAGAAGAAGACTTTGCCGCGACGCTCCACAGCGACGGCGTCTCCCCGGCCGGGCCGAGTCCCAATGCGCTGACAGAGTTGGAAGACCACGCGACGTCGGACGACGAGCTCGAGCGGAGTCACGGCGATGTGCGGTCGCCGTTTGACGAGGCCGCGGGTGCCGGCGAGTTTGCGTTTGAGCTGTTGGCGACGAGTGACGAGTCGGTCGCGACGCCGGTCAAGCCGTGGGTCGCGAGTGCGATTGCGCCGACCGAAGCGCCAGACGAGACCGACCTCACGCGCTCGAGCGTCCCGCACGAGTCCCTCGAGATCGAGTGGGTGCACGGATTCCGCTGCCACGACGCGCGGAACAACGTGCTCGCGTCGAAAGCCAAGCCGTGGCTCGTGTACCCCGCGGCGCGCGTCGTCGTCGTGCTCGACACGAAGCTCTGGCTCCAGTGGCACTTTAAGCAGCACACGGATGAAGTCACGGCCGTCGCGCTGTACGTCGGGACGAAGAAGAAAAGCGGAGGCGACGACAGTCGACCGCCGAGCGCCGAAGGGATGGAGACTGCCACATGGCTCAGTAGCGCCGAGGTCGTAGCGTCGGGGCAAATGGGGCAGTTTCCCGTGATCCACGTCTGGCGCCTCGACACGCTCGAGGTCCTCACGTCGCTCCGCGGCTTCCACCGCCACGGCATCGCTGAGCTCCGCTTCAACGCGACCGGCAACCTCCTCGTGAGCGTCGGACTCGACCCGCAGCACACGCTCGCCGTCTACGACTGGCAGAGCGGCGTGCTCATGGCCCACGCGCGAACGAGCGCCGCGCCCGGCCGCGTCTTGGGCGTCGCGTTCCAGCAGCACGTCGAGCCAGCAACCGACCGGATGCTGTGCACCGTCGGCGTGAAACACCTGACGTTCTGGCGCCTCTCGGGCCACCACCTCGTGAAAAAGGACGCATTATTCGGCAAAAAGGGCCTCCTCCAGACGTTTCTAGCCGTTGTCTATTGCGGCAAAGACGCGATTGTGGGCACGACGAGCGGCGATTTGTATCGGTTCAAAGGCGTCGAGCTCGCGAGCATCATCCCCGCGCACCAGCGCAGCGTCGCGGCGCTCTTTTGCGTCCCGCGGTCTCCGTTTCACATTGTGAGCGGCGGCAAAGACGGTCTCGTCAAGCTCTGGAGCTCTGAGCTCGAGTGTCTCAGTGAGTTTGGCGAGTTTAATCCACCGAAACACGCGATCCGGAGCGTGTGGTGGGACTATGAGAAGAACTTGGTCGTCGTTGGGACGCGCGGGAGCTCGATTCACCTCGTCTCGTCGCTCGACGGGTCCTCGATCACGCCCAAGACGCCGGACGGGACGTTGGTGGGGGTCATCGCTGGGCACTTTAAGCACGAACTCCACGGACTCAGTGTCTGCGCGACGAAAGAGCGCTTCTGTACGACCGGCGACGACGCGAAGCTGTGCGTCTGGGACATGGCGCGGCACCTCCAGATCCTCTCGAAAGACTTGGACACGGCGAGTCGCGCGTGCGCGTACTCGTACGACGGCGATTTTATCGCCGTGGGCTTGGGCGGCGGCCACGCGGCCAAGCGGCACAAGAAAGACGGCAGCTTGTTAGTGTTTGAAGACCGCGGCGGGAGTGTCGAGCTCGTGTACGAGACGCGCGACACGAAACAGGCCGTGAGCGCCATCAAGTTTTCGCCCGACGGCCAGTCGCTCGTCGTCGGGTCGTTGGATAACAGCGTGTACATTTACGACGTGCCCAACAACTACGCCAAGCGCGCGGTCTTTAGCAAGCACAAGAGCTGGATCACGCACGTCGACGTGTCGAGCGACTCGCAGTACGTTCGCTCCAACTGCGGCGGCTTTGATTTGCTCTTTGCCGACATTACGACGGGATCGCACGTCGCGAGCGCCACGGCCTTACGGAACCAGAAGTGGGAGACGTGTTCGACGGTTTTTAACTGGTCGAATCAAGGCGCGTGGCCCGCGACAGCCGCCGCAGCGTCGCTCAGTATCACGGCGAGTGCGGCGTCGCAGCCAGGCGCATCCAAGGACATTGAGACGGCAGTGTTGGCGGTCGGGACGTCGCACGGCGCGATCCGCCTGCTCAAGTACCCGAGCTTTGTCAAGGGCGCGGGCTTCAAGAGGTTCATGGGCCACCACGGCGCCGTCGCGCAGCTCGCGTTCTCGGGCCATGGCCTCGGGGCCCAGTGTATCAGCATTGGGAGATCCGACCGGTGTATCTTGCAGTGGCGCAAGACGCGCGCGCCCGCGGCAGAAGAGGTCGTCGTCGTAAAAGACTTGGACCAGGACGACGACGTGGTCGCCGAAGGACTGTTTATTCCCGAGGGATTCCTCAACCTCCCGCCAGTGGAGATCAAACCGTACGTCAGTGCGATCATGCCGCCGACCGTCGACGTCCCGGAGCCGTCAGAAGCCGACGGCGCCGCCGCTGACGTTGCGTTTGAACTGGAGCACGTCTTTGGGTTCCGCTCGCACGACGTCCGCCAGAACGCCGCGTACGCCAAGACCAAGCACGTGCTCTTGACGGCCGGCGCGCTGGGGATCGTCTACGACCGACGGACGCATTCCCAGCAGTTCTACCGTGGCCACACGCGGCCGATTGTGAGTTTAGCCGTGTCGAAAGACGGCAGTTTTGTCGCGACTGGGGAGATCTGCAGCGAGCACTTGCAGCACGAACGCCCGCGGATCCACGTGTGGGAGCCGACGGCCGCTGCGCCAGTCGCGGTGCTCAGCGAATTCCACTGCAAAGCTGTGAGTTACGTGGCGTTCAGTCCGAGCCATCGCCTGTTGGCGTCAGTCGGCCAAGACGAGTACCATTCCCTCGCGATCTACAACTCGGCGAGCGGTCTCTGGTACGACGGCGCGTTGCTCGCGAGCTCCAAGACCACGCGCGAGGCCGTGTACTTTGTGACGTTTGTCGACGACGCGTCGTCGGTCTATGATGTCGTGACAGGCGGCCACGACCACGTGATCTTCTGGCGCCTCGACGCACCGAGTCTGGTCGCGACGAAAGGCGTCTTTGGCGCCAAAGGGCAGCAGCAGTCGGTCCTCTGTGGCGCGTCGATTGGGAGTTTGGTCGTCACGGGGTGTCTGACCGGGCATCTCTACGTGTGGGAGTCGGGCGTCGTCACGCGCGCGGTCCCAGGCCACGACGAAGCGGTCTACGCGATCCACGCGACGCCGCAGGGCTGCGTGACGGGCGGTCGCGACGGCAAAGTCAAAGTCTGGTCCAAGACCATCGCGCCGCTCGCCGAGTTTAGTCTGCTGGACGCCAAACCCGCGGTCCAGCACGCCGCGGTGCGGTCCGTGTGCTGGGACACGGCCGAAGACCGCGTGCTCATTGGCACAAAAGGCGGCGAAGTCCTCGAGCTCTCGCGCCTCACGCGCGACACGAGTGTGGTCACCGAGTCGCATTTCGACCACGGCGAGCTCGTTGCGCTCTGTGCACATCCGCAGCGCGGGGAGCTCGTCGCGACGGCCGGCGAAGATCAAACTGTGCGCGTCTGGGACCTGGGGACGCGCGAGGTCCTCGTTAAGCAGACGCTCGATGGACCCTTGCGGAGCGTGGCGTACGCGCCCGACAGCAAGACGCTCGCTGTCGGCTTTGGCAGCGGCGTCCACCACGACAAGAACGCGGCCAACAAAGACGGCGCGTTCGTCGTGCTCGACGCGCTGACGTTGGAAATCCTCCACGAAGGCCGCGACGCCAAGCAGAGCATTTCTTGTATCCAGTTCTCGCCCGACCTGACGCTCTTGGCGCTCGGGTGCAACGACCACTGCGTCTACCTCTACTCGACGCTCGACCAGTACTCGCTCCGGTTCAAATTCAACAAGACGAGCGGCCGCGTGCTCCACATGGACTTTGCCGCCGACTCGTCGGCGCTCCGGCTCAACACGGACGCGTTCGAGTTGCTCTACGTGTCGACGCTCGACGGCAGCGCGATGACGACGCCGTCGAGTATGAAAGACACGCAGTGGGCGTCGCACTCGTGCGTGTTTTCGTGGACGAGCCAGGGGCTGTGGGACTCGGCGCGCGACGACGAGTACTTTTACGCGGTCGCCAAAGCCCACACAAAGCCGCTGTTGGCGAGCGCGAGTAACAAGGGCGAAGTCCGCGTGTACAACTTTCCGTGCCTGTCGAAGCACAGCGAGCAGCACGTGCTGCGCGGCCACGCGCTCAACGTGAGCAACGTCACGTTCACAAGCGACGACGCGCGGCTCGTGAGCATTGGGACGCACGACAAGAGTCTGATGGTGTGGAAGATTGTGACGACCAACAAGACGTAACTTAGAGGGAATACAAATGAGACCTAGCGAGTACTATTGACCGACGTATCCCACGCCTGCAAACTCCCAAACGAAAACTCGTCAGCGGCGATGGAGCGACGCGTGCTGCCAAGCGGTACGCAGTTTTTGTAGGACTGCCACTGCTGCCCGCCATTGTAGAGCCCGAGCCAGTAGAACCGCAGGAGACACGCGTCGTGGCAGTTCGAGAAGTCAACTTTAAACGACGTTGACGTACCAAACGCCTTTTCACAGTCGTCGTGATGGAACGCGAGCATGTCGTCGAGCCAGACTTCGCACGGGCCGGCGTGTTCGATCGTGTTGGAGAGTTGAATGAGACCGTCGTTTGGAATCGGCTTGGGCGAAGCGTCGGCGAGCGTGTTGCCACACGCCGGGCCCTTGTCTTCGAGAAATGACCGCAGGTTCTTGTAGCCTTTCGACGGCGCGACCGCTGCGTACTGCGCACCTGTCCGGAAGGATCCCGTCCACGGCGGTGGAAACGCGGCAACCCAACTGGATTTCGTGGCGTTGGGCCGGAACTCGGCGAGTGGTTGCAGGAGGTAGACGTGTGCGTCGGCGGCCGCGAGGCACAAGGCGGCGACGACGATGAGCGCGCTCATTGCGGCTAATTACGAGATGAAGACGCAGGAGCGTTGACGAAAGGAGCTGGGAGATCCGGGCGGGCTCACCCATGATGGAAGATGTGGCATTGGATGGGCCTGGCTATGTGCACCTAGACAACATTATATCAGTGGACAGCTCCCAGTTTACCAGCATGAGGCAAACCGTTACTTACTGTATTTAGACATCGATCGCTGGACAAACTCACCAACCGAATTGCGCGGCCATGCCCTTTCGCCTTTACTGATCGTCACGCCGCTCCATGGAATTGTCGGTCTCTTGTGTGTCGAGGCGGTCGGTTGGGAGAGTGAGAGAGAAGCGAAGAGGGATGGTGTCCACCAGACGCATGTCATAAGATACAGGACTGGGGTCTCGATAGACTCACACTGTGAATGTGCTCTTGCACTTCTCAAAACGCCTCCAATGACGACAGTCAACGCATCCAGTACAGTGTAGCGCGGACCTAAAGACTGTGTCCGTGGTGCCTTCATCACCATGGATATGTAGAGGAGGATACGGGACAATGCAAACGATCTCAATGCACTGTCGGTCCACGACGAAGAACTGACCGTGCTCGGGCGATCTTTCCCGTCGCAAAACAGTCGAAATCAAACCACAAACTGTCGTCGAGACGGCTGTCATCCGAAAACGCAGGCGATTGCACATCGGCGGAGCTGCCCGCTACGCAAGCCCCCGCCGCGCGGCCAAAGCGTTTCATCAAGCTGGTCGAGATGACCGCGTAGGACCGTGATGGCTACAGAATGATGCGGCGGACGCCGCGCCTTCGACACAAGATTGAGATGACTCAATGCGAACCGCGCGCGTTCGGCTGCTCAAGACCACAACGTCCAGCGCTTCAACGACGAGATCCAGCGAGTCACGCAGCATCGGAACTGCGTGGATGCATTACGCTGAATTAGGTTCGCTCCAAATCTTCTTATTTCTTCGACTAGATCTTTTCGTCCTGGCTATGCCCAAAAGCCGTCGCGGTTCCGTTATATCAGTGGATATGCCACGTTCAACCCGCAAAACACTTCCAGCACTTACTGAGGTAGCGCATCATGATCCGACGGAAATGACCCGCGTCATATCCGTTTCCACCAACCTCACTCGCTCAGCTCTTGGTTGAGCCTCCACGCCATGAACTGGCACGCAATTTCACAGGCGCTCGCTGCGCTTGCTCGTCGCGTCGACACGGTCTTCCGGCGATCAGCGGGCGGTTCTGCGTAACCATCGGCGCTGTCGCCATCGATTTCTCCGTCGCGGCGGACGTCGATCCCACCCCACCGCGCGGGCGTGATGGCACGCCCGCTGCGGCAACGTCTGCGTCTACCCCACAATTCCGCCAGCGGCGTGTGGGTGCTGCCGAAGAGCTCATCACAGCGGCGTTCGAGGTCGTATGATTGGCGACTTCACGCGTCTGCGCCGCGCTCTCGACTCGTTTCGCGCACGCCACGGGCACTCGTCCGGTGCAGATCCCGAGGCCGACGAGATCAAGGCCGCGGTGGCCGAGGTTTTGGCGCGCCGGCACCGCAGCTTCGACCGCTTGCGTCGCGCGGTCGCCACGTTTCAAGCCCGTTGAGCGCGTGACGGTAATCGCGAGCGAGTGGAAGAAGAGAGAAACGACACATAGTATTTAGTTACGACAATTTACTCGTCGTTGAGGTTGGCAAACGTGTACTCGTCGGCGTCTTCGTGCGCCGTCTCGTTGTACGTCGCCGCGTTGGCCTCGAGCGCCTCGCGCTCTTGCTCTTCGACCATGAACGCGCCAGCGTCAACGTCTTCAATGTTGACGCGCGGCTCTTCGTCGCCGTCGATCGAGCGCGACTTGCCGCGCGAGCCGCCTTGGAGCGGAATGCAGTTCTTGTACGACTGCCAGCGCGTGCCCGAGTCCTGGAGCCCGAGCCAGTAGAAGCGGAGGAGGCAGTTGCCGCTGCACTTGGAAAAGTCGACCTTGAACGACGTGGCCGAGCCAAAGGTCTTTTCGCAGTCGTCGTTGTGGAACGCGAGCGTGTCGTCGAACCACACTTCGCACGGCCCCGGGTGCTCGATCGTGCTCGCGAGGTGGATCATGCCGTCGCTCGGGATGGCCTTGGGCTTGGCGTTCGAGAGCGTGTTGCCGCACACTGGGCCCTTGTCTTCGAGGAACGACCGCAAGTTCTTGTAGCCCTTGCCAGGCGCGACGGCCGCGTACTGCGCGCCAGTCTTGAACTTGCCCGACCACGGCGGCGAGAACTGGTCGACCCAGCTCGACTTGGACGCGCCGGCCTTGAACTCGGCGAGCGGCTGCGTGATGTACACGTGGGCGTCGGCGACGGCGGCCGAGGCCGCGGCCACGAGCGCGAGCGTCGTAACAGTCTTCATGCTTCTGGGAGGTCGTTGGCGACTTGGACAATGACGAGTGACGCAATGAGTCTTTGGAGACCATCTTGGTGGCGAAACGAGATGAGCTCTTCGTCCCGGCGCTAACACGTTCTTTGAGACCAACTGGGATGAATTCAGTTCGGTGGGTCTGACTACTTTCGTAATGTCAGTAATCTTATTCGATGGCCGACTGGTGTTTCGGTTGGAATACTGATATAAGATGTCTGGTGATTAGCTGATCGTACTGTAGAGGTACGGACGTGACTTGTTTCAGTAGGTGTGTTCCGGCTGATGGGATGAGTTCAAGTGCCTTGTGTCTCCTCAACAAACACACTGACGATCGTCGATTCTCTGATCTCTGGAATCTCCGGATTTGGACGTTCGCCGATGCAGATCCTGTTCGTCCAGCATTGGAACTCTGGATTTCTTGCTCCAATTCAGAAAGGGTCCACGGCGGAATCCCACGTGGACTGCTGGACAGTTCCCACCAATCTCGCTGCTTTTCCAACGACCCGACAACGACTAATAACAATCATCCACCAGCCGCCTGTCCCTTCGAATTCTTATTGGCGCAAAGGCGCACAGGATTTCGCTGTGGCTGGATCGCCAGCACATCTACTGATCAAAGTGGTCTCATGTGACGTACTGAAACAAGATCCACGTTGAAGCGCGTTGTATCATTTGTGGCCGCCAAGTCATGGTCGTCTCCACACGTCGGAAGACTGCGCCTATTGATAGACCACGCCAGTGAAATGTCTGACCAGCGTAAACGACTCAGGAACTTCCGCTTTTCTCAGCACCATGACCGCGGCGGTCGCGCCAGCAACCTTCCCAGGTGAGACCGTCGACAAGCCACTGCCTGTCTACCTCAAAGACGCGACGATCGCGCCACTTCCGGCCGTCAACGCGCGCAAGACGCTCCTCGCTGTGCTCTGCGGCCGTGGCGACGACGCGAAACTCAACTCGTGGATCATCGACACGACCACGCGGCTCAATGGCATTGCCCATGTTGTGGGGTTTGTCGACTTTGCCACCTGCATGGCGCTGCCGTTTCTCCCCAACAACTCTACGCGTCAAGTGCTGAGTATTGTGACAACCATCAGCGGCCTCTGGTTCACTCTCTACTTGGCGGCGTCGCTCGTCGTCGACGTGCTCGTGCTAGTTCTCCAGACGTTCGAGTTTTGGTTTCTCTTTGTGATCAACGCGACGACCATTGGCTTGTGGATCGACCTCTTGGACGATGTTCGCGCCCTCGGCTTTGCTGTCGTCGGTCTCAACTTTATGATGACGATGTGCTTTGACGCCAACGTCTACACGCGCCGTTTGCTCACGCGCATCACGGTCTTGGCGTCTCCTGGGCTCGTGCTCGTGTTGGCCGCGACCTCGTTCCACCGCGCGCGAGACATCCAGTACTACCAGTACACTGTCTTGGGCCTCACTGTCGACGCCGCCGACATCATTGTGACCGGCAATTCCATCATCGCGTACTTCACGGCCGTCCGCGTCTGGCGCTCGCGCCACCTCCTGTTCTCAACCACCGCCATTGAGCGTGTCGACTGCGCGATGTACTTTCCGACGTGCCACCTCGTGCATCAGGCCACGAACCGCTACTACTCGAGCATCGCACCCACGACAACCGACGTCTCCACAGCCCTTGAGCTCGTCCAGCACCCGTCGTCACGTGGCATTGACGTGACTCGGACGCTTTTGCCGCAGCTGTCACGGTCTCCGCTACGGCCACGTGCGCTCATGACGCTCGGTCTCGTCGGCGGTCTCGCGACGATGGCTGGCTTTGCGTGGCTCGCTGTCGACATGGAGAGAGATCGCTCGACATTGCCGACCGCCAGCGGCCTCGAAAGTCTCAGTTTCGCCACGTCATTCGTGTTTGTCGCTGTGTACGTCGCGCACTTTCAGCCCGTGCTCGCGCGCCGCATCCTTCGTGAGATCGACGCGTGGTTTGTGCTCTTTCATCTCTTGGCCGTGACGCTCGGCGCATCCGCAGCCTTCGAATGGGCCGTGCGGCCTGTCTTCCTCTTTCTCTCGGCCACGCTCTGGTGCCTGTGGATCTTGTTTCTCGATGCCGTACCGCCCGCAACGCGCCGCCGCCTTGGGTGCTCCCGACGCTTTGTGGTGCTCAGCGGCGTGTGGCTCAGCAACGTCCCCGCGCTGCTCGCGTACTGGCTCTACTTTGCCGACCACGCGTTCGTTCGCGACCGCGTCTTGGTCCAAGTGCACGTTGGCCACACCGTCATGGAGTCGAATCTCTTGGGCTTGATGGCCAGCAAACTGGGGACGCTCTGGGTCTGGAACGGCCGACTCCTGTGGCGCGAAGTGTGGCGGCCAGCCGACGCCTTCAAACTCATCAAACGTCACGTCTTTTACCGGTGCTCGAATTAGTAGTCGACAGCTAAATAAAGGCCGTTTGCCGTCGGTATGGACTTGAGAACCTGCGCTTCTGGTCGCCGATGCCATGGCGCATGCGTCGGTCGCGCCGGCAGAGGTGTCGGCGGCATCGGCCAAGTCGTCGCCGTCGCGATACCTCGAAGACGCGACCTTCGGTCCCTTGGGGTCCATTGACACGACGAAGACGCTGATCGCGACGCTCTGCGGCCGCGGCAACGACGCCGCGTTCAACGCCAAGATCATCGCGACGACCGAGCGCCTCAGCCCGCTCGTCCACGCGCTGTCCGTCGTGTTCTTTGCGGCCGGCGTGTCCCTCGCACTTGTATCGAATCCTCAATGGCGCGTCGCCGTGAGCTTGACGACGTTCGTCCTCGGAACCGCGCTCTTCGCCTACATCGCGGCGTCGCTCTCCTTCGACATGCTCGCGCGCGTCGTCCGGACGTTCGAGTTCTGGTTCCTCTTGACCGTCAACGCCACCAACCTCCTGCTCTGGCACGCCATGTACCCCGACATCCGCTCCATCGCGTTCCTCGCAACTGGCGCCAACTACGGCGTCGTGCTCTGCACTGATGCCAACATTCACGCGCGGCGGTTCACGGCGCGGCTCTTGGTCTTTGCGTCGCCCGGGCTCATGCTCGTGCTCCTCATCACCGTGCTCCATCTCGCGCCAGACCTCACGTATCCCCAATACCAGTTCCGACGCCTCGACGTCGACGCGACCGACCTCTTGCTCAACGGCACGCTCACGATCGCCTACTTTACGGCCGTCCGCGTCTTCCGCAACCAGCACCTCGTGTTTTCCAGGGCGCCCGTGACGACCATCGAGTGCGACATGTACTTTCCCAACTGCCACCTCGCGACGCAGGCCGAGTACCGCCGCGTGACCGTGGAGAGCGCGAATCTCCGGCGTATTCGCCCAGAGACCAACTGCCTCGAGCTCGTGCAGTACCCGTTCGCTCGCGGGATTGAGGCCACGCGCACGCTCGTACCGTGCTGCAGAGTCTCTCGACCAGCACTGCTGATACTAGGGCTTGTCGGTCTCACCTCGTCGGTTATCGGCTTTGCCCGTCTCACAGCGCAACTCGATCACTTGGCGTCGCCAGTGTACACTGTGGAAGCCATCGCCTTTGGGTGTTCGCTGGCCTTTTGGCTCGTCTACGTTGGCCACTGGCAGCCGACGCTCGCCAAGCGCATTGTGCTCGAGATCGACGCGTGGTTTGTCGCGTTCCAGGCGACGACCGTGTGCGTTGGCGCGAGCGACGCGCTCGGGTGGGCCACGCGGCCGACGCTCTTGCTCGCGACCGCGTGGCTCTGGCTGCTCTGGATCCTTTTCCTGGACGCCGTGCCAACGGCCACGCGCCGGCGCCTCGGGTGTACCCACCCCTTTGTGGCGCTCGTGATCCTGTGCCTCGGCGCGTTCCCGCTCGCGGTCGCCCACTGGCTCTACATCTCCGAGGCGTCGCACGACCGGATCCACGACCGCGTCTTGTTGCACCTCCGCGTCGATGCGACACGCGTTTTGGACTTCCGCGTCCTCGGGTTCCTCGCGAGCAAACTCGCGACGCTGTGGATCTGGATCGGTCGGTTCTTGTGGCGCGAGCTCTTTCGACCCACCGATGCGTTCAAGCTCATCAAACGGCGCGTTTTCTACCGCGTCCCGTGAGCATCATCATGCACGCGTGTAAAGTCCGTGGTTGTCGATGACCAACGGGAAAACCTCTATAACGGAATATGAGTTGCTTGGGTACACTTTAAACAACATAGGGATTGTGAACAATGACCTCTGAGAATAGATAATCACAGCTTCCAGTGCATAAGTGAGACCATCAACTTGAACAGGATCCAAAGTACCCATCGCTGGTTTGAGGCCAGAGGCAGCTGGCCTGAAACCTCTTATCCTCCATACGAACTGATTCGCGTCCCTCTCATTTTAACCCATTCCTGTCTATAACTACCTCTTATAACGTATCTTTCCACCAAACTGAACCCTCAGGCGGTGCACCATCCGCCGTACGGCATCCGATCCGTTCGCCTTCGCCCGCTGCGCTCTCTCCCACGCCTCATTCCGTTTTGTTTTCCATCGGCGATGGATCCGCCACGCCGCTCGCCTGTGCCTCAGTCCTCGACCAACGCACTGCGCGACGACACGATGAAGAGACCGCTCAACAAGTTCGAGTCGCTCGCGATGCTCCAGCAGCCGCTCGACGCGCACGCCGGTGACGGCGAGGGCTCGTCGGTCGCCGACTACAGCAGCGCGCCGACGCCCGTGACGCTCAACCTCGCGCTCCGCCGCGTGCGCCTCGTGGTCGTCGCGACGTTCATGATCGCGGCGATCGTCGCGACGACGCTCGTGTTTCGCGCCGGCGTCGAGCTCACGCACTTTGACAAGTCGGCCATGAATGGCACCAACATCAACACGATGATCGACAAGTACAATTCGTACTCGGGGTACGTCACGACCGCCGTCGGCAAGCCGCTCGAGATGTTTGTGACCACGACGATCCAAGTCGTCGCGCTGCAGTTGCTCGCCTCGCAGATCCTCACGCCCGAGCCCAACTGGAAAGCGTCGTTCGCGACGCTCATGGCCAGCACGGGCGTGGGGTACCTCGTGGGAAATGGCTTCAATGCCGTCAACGTCCAGGGCCGCGACGGCACGATCGAGCCCGTGATCTCGTCGTCGGATCTCACGGCCGCCGACTTTGCGAACGCGTCGTACGTCGCCATGACCTCCAACTTGACCTACTCGGTCTCGGAAGCGGCGGACGGGAACCCGACGACAAACACCGTGTTGCGGAACCTCATTCTCCCGCGCGTGTTCAAAGCGCCGCTCGAGTGCACGCTCGCGAGCAACTCGACGCTCATTCTCCAGGACGACGCCATTGAGTACGGCCTGTCGCAGCGCGACTGGATGAAGACCATGCTCACGGAAGCCGTGGCGTCCAAGACCATGCGTGTGATGATTAATCCAACGGACCCCAACGCCAACGCCGATCTCCAGCCGAGCGACATGCCGATGAACGCGTCGCGCGCCGCGTATTTGCTCTTGAACACGCTGTTTCTCTCGAGCCAGTTCGTCCCGTGGGGCCAGAACCGCACGTGGGACGACGACGACAACCTCCTCAAGCCCTACGAGACCGACGCAACGAATCCCCAGCGCAACGTGTCGACTGCGGTCCTCGCCGGCATCCTCCCGTCAAATCTCCAGGCCGACGAAGACACTCTACGCGCGTACTTTCTCAACAACAGCGGAGCGGTCTTGACCGACCGCTTCCAGGAAACGACGGCCACGAAACTCACCGACATTCCCATGGACCTCACGCACGTGCAGCTCGGGAGCGACGTGACGTTCGACGCCATGTCGTTTGAGATCGACGTGAACGCCGCGGTGCTCACGTCCGTGACGATCGCCAACAAGACGCGGTACACGAACCTCCGGAGCACGCAGTGCGGACCGTTCCCTGGCCACTGCGTCATTGGCAAGCGCGACCAGCCGCCGTCAAAGCCCGTGATGCCAGCGGATCTGCTGTACGACGCGCCCGTGCAGATCCACGCGTTCGGCATTTGCTTGGACGACAACAAGACCGAAGCGCTGCAGTCGACGATCCGCTTTGGCGGCAAGTTTGACGACCTCAACGTCAACTACTGCCCGTCGATCGCCAAGGGCTCGATGCTCTTGGTGAGCGTCGCCAAGCGCCTCGTGGCCGACGAGCTCTTGGCGAATACGAGCGCCAGCGCCTCGGGTCTCTCGACCAATTCGAACTCGTCGGTTGTCACGAACCTCCGCAAGATCTACACGTTTACGGTCGCGCGCCTCGGGTGGAAGAAGCGCGACCTCGCGGCCCAGTACCGCGCCGTGTGTCAAGACACCCAGAGCCAGTGCACCGGCCTCACGTTCGACCTCAGCCCGACCAACATGGGCACGCAGCAAAAGCTCATTATCGGCGCGAGCGCCATGCCCGACGGGTACCTCACGCCGCCTGTCTACAGCGCGTGGGCGTCCGTTGCGCGCCAGCGGCCCGTGACGCTCGTGCTCGTGCACGAACCACCCAAGACGCCCGGCACAGCCTCGCTCGTGGATGAAGCTGGCGACGTGTTGCTTCCGCACAACATTAAGAACGTTCAGTGGCTCGATCCCAGCCGTCGCCGCACGGGCGCCGAGTGCAGCATGTACACGGAAGACCGCCTCCAGCTCGTGCTCAACAACCACATGTACATGGAGCAGTCGCTCCAGTCGACGTACACTGCCGGCATGTTCTTCCTCTTCCAGAAAGGCGTCGTGCGCGACGTCGTCGACGCCAACTCGGCCAACGCGACGCTCGTGTTTGACCAAAACGTCCAGAACGTGCTCGTGTGGATCTCGATTCCCGATCAGAACGCGTTCATGACGCTCGCCGGCTGCGTTGCGCTCGTGTTCGGCGTCGTGATCGTGCTCTTGTGGCCGCGAATCGCAGCCAAGAAACACGCGCGGGATCCGTTCTCCGACATTACGACGGCGCACGTCATTGCCCAAGTCATGCTCGACGACATGACGTTCCCGCCGCTGCTCATCCAACGCCGCGTCGTCCAAGCGGCCGGCGTCGACCACGAAAAGAAGGCCCCGGAAGAAGACGTCGACAAGTATCTCATTGGCCAAGTCGCGCTCCAGCCGCAGAGCGATCGGCCACGCGAGACGTCGATCGCCTAAGTGGTTTATATATTGGTCACACATTCACAGAGACGCTGATCTCCTTGAACTCGCTTCGTGGCGTCGACGGTTCGCTGCAGCTGTCGTCGATTCCGTCCTTTTTCGTTCTCTTTTTGTTCCTTTTCGCAGCGCAGTGGATGCGACAGCGAATGGCGATCGTTACAGTCAGTGCGATCGTCGCGGCCGCGCCGACGCTGCCGCCGACGACGGTGGCCGTGCGATTCGAGCTCGTATTGTCGACCGCTACATGAGTAACACAAGTGAGACCGTCGAGTACGGTATCCGATAACCAAGAATGAACGTACGTGTCGGCGTGTAGGTCACGGGGCGGTAGGTGTAAACGTCGTTGTCGGGCGCTTTGGAGGTCGGCACGGGCGACGTCGAGGGCGTGATCGGCGCGGTGGTCGGATCTGGATCCGGTGCCTCGGTCGTCCGAACCGGAGCATTCGTCGTCGGGTCCGGATCCGGTGCTTCAGTCGTTCTGACGGGCGCTTCCGTCGTTCGGGTGGGCGGTTCGGTGGTTCTGGTCGGAGGATCCGTCGTCACGGGCGGTCTCGTCGTCGTGACGACCGGAGGCGCCGTCGTCGTTGGGTCACTAATCGACCCGCAGCTCAGTGTCGACGGACCTCCGGACGCTGGGGACCCGTCCGTGTTGCAGAGACCAAACTCAAAGTCGACAACCTTGGCGTACGGACACGCGTTCATGAGACAGTGGGGCACGGAGACGGTCGGGAGCTTTTGGAGGAGCTTCTTGCAGCTACAGAGCTTTTCGCGCTGGGCGGTCGTCGGCGATGAGATCGATTCCCACGACAGACCGCCGGATTTCAGGATGCAGTCAGCCGATTCGGTCGTGAGCTGGCGGTAGAACGACGAGAGCTCCGAGCCCGTGCACAGCGAGTAGGTCGACGAGCCCGACGCTTCCGAGATCGGAATAGCGCGCGCTGGTGCGACGGCGCAAGTGGCCAAGAGCGTGGCGAAGAGGAATCGCATGGATGAGGGCGAAGAAAGTTGAATTGTGGGAGCCGAGGGCTGAGGAGACCGAGTCTGAGACAGAAAAAGGCAACGCGAACCCATGAGGCCGGTGGTCAGATGTGGAGCCTACTGTTTCAATGGGAGAGAGGGCGGACTCTGGCCTCATGCCGCTTGTTTCTGTACGTGATGGCTAAGATCTCTCTTTTGGGTTGACATCGCCCACTGACTGGTCTCGACTGACCACATTGCGGAGCGCTTGTCTCCCGTGTCGGAATAAAGAGAAGTCGCTACTAGTCGATACTCTACCACTACTGTACCTCGTCCAGACCTCGTCCGACGGCGACGTGTTGTTTCACAGCTGACGCTGCCTTAATTAAGCAAGTCGGGGTTCAAGCAATGTGCTTGGATTCTGTCCGCGCTCTCGCTTCATTACGTTGGTTCCTACATTCATTGCTCACATTCTCGACGAAATGCCGTGAAAGTCGCCGCGCTCGTTGCGGTCGTCGTTGCTCTCAACTTCGACGACGACGCCGTCGATTTCTCGCGTTTTGTTCTTTTTCGCAGCGCAGTGGACGCGGCAGCGGATCACGATCGTCACGGTCAGTGCGACGGTCGCGGCCGCGCCGACGCTGCCACCGACGACGGTGGCCGTGCGATTCGAGCTCGTATTCTCGACCGCTACAATCGCAACATAAGTGAGACCGACGAGTGCGGTGTCCATTTAGCATCGATAACGTACGCGTGGGCGTGTAGGTCACGGGGCCGTAGGTGTAAATGTCGTTGTCCGGGGATTTCGAGGTCGGTCCAGGACTCGTGGTCCAGATCGGCTCGGAGGTCGGGACGGGGTAGGGATCCGGGGCTTCGGTAGTCCTGGTAGGAGCTTTGGTTGGCAGGTCGGGGTCCGGCGCCTCTGAGGTTCTGATGGGCGGCGCCGTCGTGAGAACAGCGGGAGGTCTCGTCGTCGTCGCAATGGGCGATCGCGTCGTCGGCGGCGCGGTCGTGAACTCTCCGCAGCTCAGCTCCGCCGCACCGCCGGACGCCGGGGACCCGTCGGAATTACAGAGATCAAAGGAGAAGGCGACGACCTTGACGTATGGACACGACAGCTCGCGATCCACTTGGATGAGGCAGCGAGGCACCGGGACAGTCGGGAGCTTCTGGAGGAGCTTCTTGCAGCTACAGAGTTTTTGCCGCTGGCGTTCGGTGGGCAGGTTGACCGAGTCCCACCCTATGCCGTCCGTTTTGCCGATGCAGTCGGCGCCTTCGGCCGTAAACTTGGTGAGGTACGCGTACACTTCTGATCCGGTGCACAACGTGTAGGTCGAAAAGCCCGCGGCTTCCGAGATGGAAATCGAGTGAACTCGGGCGATGGCACCGGCAGCGAGCAGCGCGACCGGGAAGAGGGATCGCATGGACGGCTGAGAAGAAGAAAATTGAGTTGTGCGGAATCGGGCTCATCGGGCTGTGCGATCGACATAGGGCATCTCTATCCGTGAAGCGACGGAGAAGGCTCCCTGTGAACCCATGAGGGGTCAGCACCCACCGTTTCAGCGGTGGAGGGATGGACAGAAGAACCCTATCGACCCTCTGAAACGCTCGCGCAGGTCTCTGGTGCGCATACCTTCCCGTCGTCCACTGGTCATCTGAATTTCCTTGTCTCTGTGTGGCCTTGCACACGGAGACAAAGCCCCAAAAACAGAGAAGAGATGTCGAAAAACAGAGAAAACAGGGTTTTGGCCAATCAAACAGTGGGGGTTAGGGTAACTATGGCTACATTAGGAGAGGCGACATCGATAGATAGTACCCATGTTTGTACGCGCTTCGCGCTATCTTGCGCGGCGTTTGCGCCGCCAACTTCGCTTCGTTCGTGGCGGGCAAGGCACGCGCTGGGATAGATAATGAATTCTGGTGAGTGTTGGGTCGCAAGAGATCATGCTCCGGGGGTACCCTCCCCCCCTTCGCATGGGCTCTTGCTCCAAGCCAAAGGAGGGATGACTAACCCTTCTCTGTTTTTCGACATCCTACTCTGTTTTTCATTTTTTCTCTACGTTTTCAGGGTTTCCTCGCTCACGGAGAGATGTGGGTCGAAGCCCTTCTACTTGCACATAAAACACGCACTGTTCGAATCAGTCGCTCGTGCACTGACCACCGCAGGCGCTTGTCTCTCGTGTCCACCGTCATCGTACGTAGTCGAAGCGAAGAAGAGACAAAGAATCACTATTATACCAGTCCGCGTCCATTCGTCGAGCAATCGCCAACCATCACATCTTGATCGAGATGTCGGCAGCGTTCTGGAACTCGCCGCGCGGCGTTGACGCCTCGCAGCGCCCGTGTTCCGCTCCGTCGTTGCCATCGACGCCGTCGATCTCGTGTTGCTTTGGCTCCGTTTTCGAGGCCGAAAACATGCGGCAGCGAAGCGCGAGTATCGCGACCAGAGCGATCGCCGCAGCGGCGCCGACACTGCCAACGATGACCGCGACCGTGTGATTCGAGCTGGTAGTATGAAGCGCTGCCAGAGAGGTAAAACAAGTGAGACCGTCAAGTGCGGTTTCCGACACGAAGCGACTTTGGACGTACGCGTTGGCGATGAGGTCACTGGGTCGTGCGTGTAGAGGACGTCGTCGGGCGATTGCGACGTCGGGTCAGGACGCGGCGTGGTCTTGACAGGCTCAACGGTCGGGTCTGGAGTCGGCGCGTCGGTGGTTGGGATCGGGACCTTGGTCACTGGGGCCGGGGCTTTGGTCGTTTGGATGGGAGGATCGGTCGTTGCGAAAGGAGGTGCAGTCGTCGCATCTCCGATGACGCGTCCGCAGCGCTGAGCCAACGCAGCCGTGCTGTCGGTCGCTGGAGACCCGTCGGCGTTGCAAAGGCCAAAGGTATAGTCGATGACTTTGGCGTACGGACACGGGATGACGTGACTGAGGGCCACGTAGCAGTGGGGCACGACAGCGACCGAGAGCTTTTGGAGGAGCGTCGTGCAGCTACAAAACGATACGCGTTGATCGGTCGTCAGCACCACCCGTTCATCCCATGACAGGCTGGTTTTAGCGAAGCAGTCGGTCGACTGAGCCAGCAAATCGAGATTGAACGACGAGAGTTCGGCGGCCGTGCACTGCGAGTACGCTGATCCCGAGGCTTCGGTGATGGGAACCGCGCGGACGCGCGTCCAGAGCGTCGCGGCGACAGCGAGAAGGCTGACGGATCGCATGGGGAATCGCTCAAGAAACGATCGAGTTGTATGCGTCTCGCGACGACGAGATCCACCTCGCTATGGCGCACACGGTCAGTCAAGAGGCAGACAAGTCGCCACGTGAACCTATCGAGTGCGCTGTTTCGACGGGAGAAGGGATGAGCGCAGTGGCCTAACCGGTGCGCCGTCTCTGTGCCGTGGCGAAAGATCTCTCTTCACTGTTGACGTCAGCGACTGACTGGCCTCCACTGACTATGACCGCCTCGTCTGTCTCTTGCGTCCTTCAATGCCACTGAGCATACAGTACGTGTCTAGCGAACCCAGTCTCCGACGTTTCAACAGAAGCGGCGATGGGCGCAATCCGTTGGCGCACGGACACTCTGGTCGTGCGTCGCTCACTAGACCTGAGGACCGAGCGCTTGTCGCTATCGCGGGTGCTGGAGCGAGACAAGTGGCTGTTGTTGACCCAACGCCCACGAACCGCAGGCAACACGAGCTGTGGTACGGAACACCGCAGCGCCAAACTCGACTGTAGCGCGTCCCATGAGCCGGCTCAGCTCCTTTTGTGCATAAACCACACAGAAAATGATTCGAACCCACTCATGTTGAAGTCAGTTGAGGACCAGCACTGACCACACACGAAACGGTCGTTCTGCCATCCACACGAGTTGAAATGCATGCATTCGATAACAACCGACGCTCCCTACTTGATCGGCGCGTAGTGCTCGTGCTTGGCGTCGCGAAAGAGCTTGGCCGCGACCGCCAACACCATGTGCTTGCCCGTGACCACGCGGCCTTTCTCGACCTTGAACACCGTCAACGTCATGCCGCACGAGTCGAGCAGCGTGTGCGGCATCCACCGCCCGAGCACGACCATGTAAAAGTCCTTGATACGCACAATGTACGGTCCAATGAACGTAAAGCCCGCGGCGTGGACGATACTCAACGGCGTCGCGTTGTCGTCTCGTGCGTAGTTGCCAAACTCGTGACGCGCGTCGCGGCCAACGCAAAACTGCTCAAACGACGTGAGCTCT